>JASDQU010105907.1:222813-272994 GCA_032191745.1 Picea mariana | reverse complement strand
TCTTAGACTTCATAGAGTTCGTCATGGCTTGCTTGACTTGGTCAAACCCTAGATTTGACCAGAAATCCAAACTTCACATCTTGGCCTTCTGAGAGTACCAAGAGATGCGCTGGGCTAGGGCACACTGATCTATCCAGAGATTAGGTCAATCTCATCACTTAATTTGCCTTGACAAGAGGTTTAGGGTTTCTGCAACTACTTTTGCTAGTAGCCCTAGCTGCAGTGCTTTTGGAAACTGCTCTTGCTAGTAACCTTAACGGCAGTTCCTCAACAAGCTCAATGTCTAGTGACTATGTTTCCTTCTAGCATTTTAGGCTGATTGAAAGGATGTGGGCCCATAACCTATTAGAATATAGAATATGGTGTGCTCATTTTACCATTGATGATACCTTCGTCACCCAACCATAGGCCGAAGCCTCCCTCCAAGCACCTTAACCTTGAATGAGAATTCCTCCAGAAGCAAACCCTAGGCTAGATAGCCAAACAAAGCGTAGCGCATCAATCCCCAAGGATAGTGCATCAAAAAAAGATGATCAAATAGTCCAAACCCTAGCCAAGAGATATTCAAGCCAAAACTGAGAACTAGCTGCTGCTGCAGCTGCACTTGCAACCCTCCTCCAAACCTGCGCTCCAGACTGTAACTGCATTGCGCACCAACTAGGAAACTGCAATTCTGAGATGTGACAAATGAGAAATGGTGCCCTGTATTTATAGTAATCCTGCCAGTTTTGCTGGGGCCGACTTCTCCTTCTGGGTATGTGTCTGTTCAATATATTATTATTATTTCTGGCCGACTTCTTCTCTTGGGGGCTAATAGCCTAATATAAATTATCTTCTTGAGATGACAAGGCTTCTAGGGTTATTATCCAACTCATTAGGGTTTCTCTTGCTTCCTGGAGTCTTCTATTCTCGTCCGGTTCACACGTGGGGGTAAATACCTCCCGCAGCTACCATAATATTAACAGACACATGGGCTAGGTAGCCATGTGGTAGTGAGGTGGCACTTGGCCAATGAGTGCCAAGAACTTTGGAAGGCCATACCTTTTTATCCAAAGCTCGGTTTGGAGCATGGATATGGTCGTTGGAAATGTCTTAACGAGAAGAATACAACGGTTTCCTTGAGAAGAGGTATTGAGATGATTGAGAAAAGAGAAATTTTAATACCCCATCCCTTAAAAAGGTACTTAAGGGGTTGGGTGTCTTACATATCATAATCCTTTGATAAATATAATTTCATTACCACAGTTGAGAGATTTTTAAGCTTGATAGAGTGCAATCCTTCTTGAGTTTATCCTAATGCATCATGAATCTACCTCCTTGTTAAGAATCCAAAGTTTTCTTGGAAGATTACCTTTGAGAATATCTTTTTGATTCTCATTGCTAATTTTTTATAGTATATTATATATAAAATTACATAATGATATTGGCCTAAACTCATCAAATCTTCCATGATTATCCTTTTTTAGCATTAATTCTAATAAGGTAGCATTGAAAGTTCCATGAAATTCCCCAGTACTTTTAACTTCCTATATTTCCCTTAAAAGGTCCCCTTTTAGTAATTCATAAAACCCTAAATAAAATTCCACTAGACAACCATATTTCCCTAGTCTAGTGTCTCTTTTAAAGGATGCTAGAACATATTAAGATCCTCTTTTGATTTTTCCTCCATTTAAATTTGGTTTCCTTCTTCAAGGACAAATCTAGGAAAAAAAAAGGTAATTTAAAAATCTCTGCTATACTAACTATGGTTGGCTATGAATAAAACGAATGGAAGTATGAGACTCACACCTCTACTATGTATTAAATTTTATTTTCCTTGCTTCCATTTTACATTCTAATTTCTCATATTATATTCACCTTTTTTCCACTACAAGGAAAACACCACCTAGCACAGGTTTTTGCAAATATTTTTAGTGTTACAAGATTGAACAAAAAAAAAAAAAAAAACCTATACTAAAACTTTTGCAATTGGTAGCATAGGTTTTAATGGATGTTTATTATAACTAAAAATCCCGAGAAGTCTAAGGTTTTAGTGGAGTTTTTTTGTCGGTGTTCTAATATTGATAATGTGCATCGGTGCACCCAAATTTATACAATACACACTGGTGTGTTAATATTTTATATGTGCCAAAGCTTCAATATACATTTTTAATATGCACCATTGCATTAATATTTGATATGCATCAGGGCTTCAATATGTGTGTGTGTGTGTGTGTGTGTGTGTGTGTGTGTGTGTGTGTGTGTGTGCACATACACACACTAGTACATATTATTCATTTTTGAAGCCCTATTACATATTTTAAATAATGAAACCCTCAAGACACTTATATTAATGATAAGCATTGGTGCACTAATCTTTGATAAGCATTAGGGCTTTAAAAATATATAATACACACCAATGTGCATTATATCTTTTTGAAGCCACGATGCATATTTTATATAATGAAAACATTGATACATATTACATATGTAAAAACATAGGTGCATATATTACCTTGTGCACCATAATGTTTTGTAACAATTATGATAATAGTTCGGATAGTAACAATAATTATATTGATAAAGGGAAATGTTGTTTTTATTGTTGTTAGGATCACTAGTGTGTAAATATGTATGAATCAAACCATTGCAATTTGATTTGACATGGATCCGAACCAATGAATGGGTAAGACTCGGTACTTGAAATCCAATTCAATAGTTAAAAAAGGTTAGCAAACATTGTAAACCAATGCCTATGTAAAGTTGAATGAGACAAATAATATGAGAGGGAAAAGTGGATTATTTGAGAGATAAAAATAAAATAAAATTAGGAGAGAAGGAGAGAAGGATGAAGGATGAACAACATTGTAACTAGACATAGATGAATGAAATACTAAGCCCCATTCAAAGTTGGTTTTCCCATTTGGGTTTCTAGGGTAAATAATGTCTCCATGTCCATTGATTTTGGTCTGTGTGTTATGTGTGTGGCTATGTTAACGTGCATTTATAGTCTATGAAGCCATTGGTAACATTTTAATTGTTTCTCTAAGTGTGTTAGTTAATGCACTGAGAACTTATTATCTCTGGTGTGTAGAGGTTTTTCTTCATATTACAATGGTTTAAATGGAAAACATCCATTCTGTAAAGATGCATTTGTCGGATACATGCCCATTTCTCATAACACCATGAATGAGAATGTGTTAGGGAGGTCTACACCCACTAGTTACAAATTTGTGATCACAGTTCACTTGATCACAATTTTTCTCATAGTGGTCCAAGTGACCCAAGACACTCTCCATATTACTTCACCTACAATCTAGCTCATAGTGGTCAGGTGATTGATGAATTCTTATTCTTTTAAGTTTATGAAGAATTTTCTACATGTTGCAACAGGGTGAACCATCTCAAGATCACCCCATTGATGAATGTAATGATGATAATAAATGTTATGATGGAAACAAGATAAGATGAATATTTCTTGATTCTAAGACAAAAGAAACCATTTCAATCACAAAATTGATCGCCATACTTAGTTTAAAATGAAATGGAGTAGGATTGTGTGATACATTGAATCAAAACATAGGGAGAACTTTACCTGGAATAACTTTTTGGATTGAAATGTTAATGGTTGAACTAGCTGGAAAATCAAAAGTTGGTGCTTCTAATGAATGTTTTCTTTTGATAAATATATAAAAAAATAATTTATTGGTTTTCTCCCATTTGGGTTTCCATGTAAATATTGGTGTACTTTGTATCTATTGTGATGTGATGCTATTTATGTTTATATTGTTTATGATCTATTTGAATGTTAAAGATAAACTGCTAAATATTGTTGAAGAATACAATGTGGTTAAGGGAATAAAATTTCTCATTACTAATCCACCCCTTTCTTAGTAATCCAATAGGGCTTGTTCTCAAACTTCCCTTGGCTCGTAAACAATGGAATACAACCACCTCAACCTCTTGAGGATAGTATAAAATCACCTATGAGGTCATGGATGAGGAATACAACCTTGGTGGAAGATTATGCTGACAATTTGCAAGCTTCCTATTTCCTTGAGCCTCTGAGTAGCATTCCCTGATCTGGAAAATTATTTTATATCACTCCTTTCTCTCTCATATATGAATATAGGTTATGTTCATATCCCTTCTTATTCATTCAAAGAATATCCATCGTGCTGAGTTGATTCTTGAAGGACCAGTGGAGGAACCTGGGTGGTTGGGTACGAGGCAGTGCCCACAGTTAGAGTCATATTGTAACTACCTACTTATATTGTTTTTAATAAAAGAGTTATATTTCCATCCGTAAATGTGTAAATTGATTCAATCTATTGATATATGTTAGTTTTCTTCATATACTTAAATTTTTGCACATTACATGCATAATTTTAATTCATAACTACTTGGTTGCAGCATACACTTGGTCTTCTTTTACAGTTTGATTCTAGAGGAGATTAGGATAAAATCAAATATCGAGAGTGAGGATCTACATTAGACATAGGATACAAGGTGTGATACCTTTCCTTCTCTCCTTAAAGTAGTTATTTTGTCATAGCATTGGTGTGTTTGAGGGTAGGTTCTGCCTTTTACATATAGTCTCACTCTACTGTGACATGACCTAAGGTCACAGGGAAAAATTCTCATAACACCAATTCAACCTAGCCAAGGAAGAGGAGTGAATTTCATCCTGAAGGAAAAAATTTCCAAGGGAATATGAAGTGAAGAAGGGAAAAATTCCAAGGGAATATGAAGTCTTCTGATGATTTGTTCAATGGTTTTTCTTTGAAGGTCATCTTGGCATTTTCGATATAACCTTTTTTCTAGAATGATTAAATTATTGAAACTTGTAGGTGTTTTAGAAGAGATAGCAAAGAATCTTGGGTACAAATTTCAGGTCTTGACTCGATACAAGTTTGGATTTATACTTAGTGGAAGTTTAT
Source organism: Picea mariana (assembly GCA_032191745.1). Lineage (NCBI taxonomy): Eukaryota > Viridiplantae > Streptophyta > Pinopsida > Pinales > Pinaceae > Picea > Picea mariana. The sequence continues at coordinate 268,075 of JASDQU010105907.1, read as the reverse complement.
GTTTTTAAAACTAGGGTTTTCTTCTTCAAAACGGGTCATCTTTCCATTTTCTCTATAATTTTTTTCTAGGACAATTCAAGCAGCAAAACATGGATTAAATTCACAGAATATAGTAAATAAGATTGGGTACAAGTTTCATATCTTGATTCATTACATGTACGGATGTATACTTGTTGGAAGTTAGGGTTTGTGACTAATCTAGAAACTAGTCCCGAACAAGTGTTCAAGAGAAAACAGTTATATTTGAAGCTTGGTAGGTCCAAATTGAATTCCACTTGTTTCATTATAACGTGAACAAATCCTAATATTTGAGGTCCAAATTTAAGAATAAAAAATGGAAAATTAATCACGTGGTGAATCTTACAAGTTTTCATATTTGAGGTACATTTCTGAACATTTTTTTATGCATATTTAAGAAGTGATTTTGGGATTGTATTTGAAGGTTGATTTGATCTTGTATCATAATTTAAAATATTCCAATGGGATGGATGTCTCCTTCCATTATTTTTTGGAAAACTCAAGGAGTGGGTGCTTCCTTCAAATTGGTGCTTGTAAAATCATGAAACTACTTATTAAATGTTTCTGTGATTTTCTCTCAATTGGGTTTCCACGTAAAAATCTATGTGCAATGTGTATGATTTTATGTGATTATGAATGGAATGATTAATGGTTAATGTTTATGTAGTGCTTGAAAGTTAAATTTTTTGAAATAACTATATACTGATTCAACCCGCCCCCTATCAGTATTCTTGAATATTCTAACAATTGGTATCAGAGTGAGGTTCCTTCAAGAACATTTCAGCCACTTGAAGGAATATCATGGATAAGCAAGGAGAATTTACCAAAAATGGAACACCATTGTTTGATGGGAAAAATTATTCTTTTTGGAGCATAAGAATGAGATCATTTTTGCAGGCACAGAGATTTGATGTTTGGCAATTTGTATTAAATGTATACACTTCACCATCTTCTCCCCCAACAGATAATGTTGGGAAAAATCTTAGTGAATAAAATTCAAAGGCTATATATTCCATTCTAATTTGTCTAACATGTTTAGAATTTTTTAAGGTTATGCATTGTGATTCTGCAAAGGAAATATGGGACAAGATCAAGAATATTTATGAAGGATATGATAAAGTAAAAGGGGCCAAGCTTCAAACTTACATAGGACAATTTGAACATCCGAGAATGAAGGAAGATGAAGATATTGCAGCTTATTTTCTCCAAGTTGATGAAATTGTGAATACTATAAGAGGGCTAGGAGAAAATATTGAAAATTCATTTATTGTGTAAAAGATATTGAGATCTCTCCCAATGAGATTTGACCCTAAAATTTCATCTCTAGAAGAAATACAAGATCTGGCTATGTTGAGCATGGATGAAATACAAGGAATACTTACAACATATGAAATGAGAACAGAATAGAAAAATCCATCTAGAAGGGAACCATCTTTCAAATCCTCCAAGAAGATAAGAAAGAACAATCCAAGGTCAAAACCTTACTCCATGGATAGTGATCATTTAGACAATGAAGAAGGAGAAAACTTTGTACAAAGGTAAGCTTCCTTTCAAATGCTTTAATTGTGGTAAAGTTGGACATTTTGCTTCCAAATGTTCTTGTCCAATGGTTTAGGATAGTGATGAAGAAGAAGTTCTAAGAAACAAAATAAATATAAAAAAAGAGACAAGGAAAAATATAAAGGAATATTTAAAAAAAATAAAAGTCTTTATTCAAAACATGATATGTCCTCATTCGATGAAGATGATGATAGTGATAGTGACTCAATAAGTGTACTCTTCATGGCATTAGAGACTCACGAGGAAAGTACTAAAAATAATTAAGGAGACTATGAATAAGAAGGAGAAGTGAATCTTGAGGCAGAATTGATCATTTCCTTAAGTGATCTAATAATAACAAGGAAAACAAGTCTCTTAAAGAAAAGTTAAGTAAAATGAAGGAAGGATTTCAAAACCCTAGAAAAAATTCTGAAGAAGCCAAGGAGAATATCATAGATCTAAGGATTCAGTTGGATGAAGCAAAAGTGATTGAAGAAACACACAAGAGACAACTGGAAGAAAAGAAAAAAAATAGTCTCACTAAGAAAGGAACTACATACGAAGGACATCCAAGTAAATATTTGCAATAACACCAAAATAATGCATGAAATATTGGCAATAAAAAACCATTCTATGACTATTCTAGACTTGGATACAAACAAAATAATATTGGTGAGGGTTCAAGATCTATGATGACAAGAAATGAAGTAGAGAAAAGAAGTTACGTAGATACTATCAAGGGTTCCATCAATAAAGAAGAATACAAGTCTCTAAAGGAGGGCATACATAAACCATAAATAAAGAAGAATCGAGAATAAGATTATGCATTCAGAGGAACATGGAATCAACAACCAACAATGAATAAGACCCAATAATAAGATCATGACTTCATAAGAACAACACCAACGAGAAGACCACCCACACCTAGGTACCAAAATATTTTTCTCGGCTTGTTTTATTCTTGAAATAGTTTTGGGAATAAAGCCATAAATTGTAGATCCTTATATGCAAAGGGTAGAAACATTTGGAACAGAAGTAGCTATGAAAATACCAAGAATCGTTATGAAGGAAATTATCCCCAAAAGCCTCGTGAGACGTTTAACATAAATTATACAGTTTTTGTGCTCTGGGTTATGAAATTGAATGATACAAATGTAACAATTTTGGACACATAACCAGAAATTGCAAAAGTGATATGATGGTTTCTTCAAGGGAAACTAGGCATGTTCCTTTCAATCATACACAGGAAAAACAAAGAAATTTGAAAAGGAAGCACAAAGATTTGAAGGTTGAGGAATGTGGGTTTTCCTTACAAGCCCAAAATAGAAGAATCCATTGGTATATTGACATTGGATGTTCAACGCATATGAATGGAGACAAAAATATATTTGTAACATTAAAGAAATAAAAACAGGGGTCTATCACATTTGGAAATGATAACTCAACAAAAATTATAGGAAAAAGGCATAATCAATCTTGGAAAGAAAGATGTTGTGGTAGAAAATGTCCTACTTGTTGAAAATATAAATCATATTTGCTAGGTGTGAGCTAAATGTGTGATCAGGGACACACACTTATATTCAATTCAAAAGAATTTGAAATAAGGAAAGAAAGATAAGGCAGACTAGTGGCAACAACGACGAGGAATCAAAAAAACATATACATCTTGAATGAGATCGAAGAAGAAAGATGTTGTTTGGGAAAGGAAGATGAAATTTGGATTTGGCATAGGAGAATGGGACATATGCACTTAGAAAATATTTTCAAGATCAACAAGAAGAATTTTGTAAGAGAAATGTCAGAAATTACAAAGCCAAGGAATACTATGTGCAAGCACTATCAACATGGAAAACAAACAAAAGTTGAATTCAAGACAAAGGACTACTCTAGGAAAAAACCATTGGAGGTTGTAGACACTGATTTATTTGGGCCCACTAGAACAAAAGGATTGGATAGTGAACAATAATTCATGTTACTCATTGATGACTACATCAGAATGACTTGGGTTTGCATCCTCAAGAAAAATTCAAAAGCTTTCGAATGTTTCAGGGTATTCAAGGAACTGGTTGAAAATGAAACTAATTTGAAAATCAAATGCTAAATATCAGATAATGGAAGTGAGTTTACTTCAAATGAATTTAAGGATTTCTATGAAGAACGGGGAATACACATACAATTCTCAACAGCTAGAACACCTCAGCAAAACAGAGTTGTTGAAAGGAAAAACATAACTGTACAAGAAATGGCTACAACCATGTTGAATGACTCAAACTAAGTGATAAATTTTTGGGGAAAGAAATGCATACAATTGGTTATATATTAAAAATAGGATTTATTAGAAATAATAGTGATAAAACTTTATATGATTTATGGAAAGGAAGATCAACCAATGTCAAGCAATTTAGAGTCTTTGGAAGCAAGTGTTACATAAAAAGGGAAGAAAAGAAGATTGAAAATTTTGACTCATGGGTGGACAAAGGCATAAGTGTTAGGTACTCATGAAAAATCAAAGCATATAAGTGCTACAATCTAAGACTGGACAACATAGTGGAAAGCATCAATGTAAAAGTTGATGAAACAGACTTAATGAAGACTAGGAAGGTAATCATAAATTCAAACATCTTTGAAGAACAATAAAATGAAGAACTAAAGCAAGAAGAAGAGGAAGAAGAAGAAGAAGAAGAAGAGAAGTAGGCAGAAGTAGAACAAGAAGAAAACAGCCATCAAGATTTGCAAACACATTCTTGGACACCTAACCATCGGGTTCAGAAAAATCATCCATCAAAACAAATCATTGGAGATAGAAGTGTCGTAGTAGAAACCAAAAGAAGAACGAAAGCAAAAACACCTAAACAAGGAAATTTTTCATTACTATCCACATTTGAATCAAGTAACTTTGAGGAAGCCAGAAATGATGAACATTAAATCAAGGCTATGGAAGAATAACTAAATCAAATAGAGAAGAATGAGACATGGGAACTAGTTCCAAGACAAAAGGACAAAATTGTGATTGGGACAAAATGGGTATTCAAAAAAAAGATAAATCAAGATGGACAGGTAACTAGAAACAAAGCAAGCCTAGTGTGCAAAGAATATGCTCAATTTGAAGGAATAGATTTTGAAAAATGGAAGCAATCAAAATGTTCTTATCTTATGTGTAATGTCCCCAGCCTCCTAGGTCAGGCAACGTCACAAAAATCCTTCCAAGATATGTTTTGATACATCAAAAATTCTAGTGCGCAGTTAACATTAAACTGCACTGAATCGCTCGAGGAAATGCGTGTAACACAAACTAGTTCGTGCTGCACTATATTCCCTCATGTTTAACAATGTATAACAATGGAATAAACTTGAATAAAAATTGTGCACCAAATCATATGGAGCATCTGAATACCACGGTGTACATAACTATTTTGATTCCACTTGCAGTTCTTGCTTTCCTAAGCGCCCAGACTACATTCCAATGCACACAACGAAACTAGTCACTTGTGCTCATAGACCACTTTCCACGCGCATGATACTTCTAGCCTCACTTAGAAATTTCTTGACCATTTACCAAAACTATCTTAACATAAGTTATTCATCAACTATTATACCCATCATATACAAATATTATGCTAAATACTCACATCATACTTACAGAAGAGGCAACATTAACGAAATAACAACCATTATTCATATACAACACTATATAAGTAATACATCACAATAGTTATATATGAATAAACACATAATAAACATACAAGCACAAAAAACACTCATCTTTGATAAAAGGTCAACAACTACACGCATGCCTTAGATGTTCCTCCCAGCGATAGACGTTGTTGCTCATAATATTTCAACAACAAGTCACCCCCAAGCTAGGGATTGAACTCCACTAGGGTAAACTGATTCATAGTGTCAATATATGGTCTAATCAACAATTGAATTACTCAGTCCTAGGTGTTAATTGTTGCAACTAGTCTACAGTTCCTTATTCCCCACATGCCTATAACCACACCCCAAGAAGTGTGTCCCTTCTCTTCTCAACAGTCCTTCGACTACCCCACTTCCTTTCTAGGGCTTCAACAACATATTAGGTCAGGAAGTCTCAAAGCACTGCAACTAATTCCCAATTCACCAAGGAAAAATTCCATGTCAATCTCCAAACTGGAGAGATTTCTCACGAGCCTTACAGCTTGCCTATTGGACAAACTACGGGCCTAACAACTCACTTCTTCAATCATACCAATCTTTATCCCAAGCATAGGGTTAATACATTAACATAAATACAATAAAATATAAATTTGTATCTCTAAATGATGGAGGAAAACAATGGATGATTTCCTTGAATGAGTGATAAATCTCTCAAATTACAGTAAGTCCAGCAATATATATTACATGTCTTCAACTTGACACTTGTCACCTTCTTAATTAACTTTCACCACTTGGTGACTCGTTCCCATCCCTTGGGAACATAGGATAAGTAATATATCTATAAAATTACACTTTTTGGAAATATTATTAAAATACTCCCCCCTTTTTCCCTTTTTCAATGGAGTTAGTCCCCATCTCTTTTCTTCTGAGTCAGTCTGTGCATAGTGATGTAATATTATATTAATAATTTTAAGTGTGATACACTTTATAACAATATGAAAAATCTCTTATTTTTGTCTCGGCTCACCAACCCAATAGTCACACAGGCTCTCTAGCCTCAAAACATATATATATATATATATATAGACACACACACACACACACACATCAAAATCATTCACGCACACTTACTTGTGTGTACACAACACTATGGAATATGTGCACCCTCCCTTGATTCCCAATTGACGCAAACCCCCTTCTCCTCCAAGGGTATGCTCCACCTCTCAGTCAAGGATCGATCAGTTTAGAAGTCGAATTGACTCTTGGGATCCTACTGAGTTTCCAAAACATGTACATAGGCCCCTAAATCTAGACACATGTCCAAGTAATAGACCCGCGTGATTTCTCCTTAGCGCTTTTCCTTTTAAAATTTAAAAGGCAAGACTTAGCCCTTTTCCCCCCCTAGTGGAAACATTACATGACTGAGGGCTCCGAACTGTGGGATTATCTATTTAAAAAAAAAAATTAAAATTTTACACAGGCACTAGCTCCCTTCTACTATGCCACCTTCCTCATCTAACCACAGGCAATGAACGAGAGCTTAACCCAAAGGGCATGAAGCCTTCAGTGCTTCGACCTTTGGTGACTTCTCTTCCTCTCTAACACATGATGCTTGCAAAGCGCTGAACGTCGAATTGGCGAAGTCTCGATATTCCCTCCACACGTCCTTGCAAATTGACAGTTGACGATGTTTTGGACTTCGGGCCTTCGGGCGCTTTGGTGCTACCTTAATCCTCCTTACACCTACTTGTCGAACCCTTATTCTAGCTAAAATCTATCCTCTGGATGGACAACCCAGATCTGTCGAGCAACGGACGACTCGGATCTTCTTAAGGACTTTGGCCTTTGGTCCTTTGTGGGTTATGGGCTCCTCCTTGATGTTGTTCCTCCCAAAGTATGAGGTAACATAAGGCCTAATCCAACGCCATGTGTCACTCAATCCAACAGTGGAGGCTAACTTCGGCCTTCGGGACTTCAACAGTCCTGACTTCTCCACAAGATACAAAATCCATCGAAGCACTAAGTGATGAAGGCTCCTTAGGGATATCCTTCATGCGACTCCTCTAGGTCTGATGGATGTCGACCTCTACTCCCAGATATGACCTATAGGATCTATTTTTATTCTCTGAACACCTTCTACTGATCTGATGGTTGAGATCTAATCTCCCTGTGTGCTCTCCTATGCCTGCATAGATGTAGATCTCATAGTTCATATCGCTCCTCCCACCGAGATCAACAGTTCCTGTAGCTCCTCCCCTCCTTTGCAATTTTATTTCCTTCACATGAAGGGTCCTTCAACCTTTTTGAAGGCTCCTACCTTTGATCATTCGACTGGACTCTAGGTTTTAAGCTATGACCAGTGCTAGACCTCATGATATTTTGTCTCCTTTAAGGATTTCAAAGGACATGGACTTCATGCTACTTTTCTATATAGGCTAACTATTTGGTCCCTTCCCACGTTCTAAAGGATCCTAACCCTCCCTAGCTTCTATAATTCTTTCCTTAATCCTATTTTGCGCAATCCTTGTGTGACTCCTGTAACTCTCCACTATCTCTTTTGAGCACACAGATGCTTTAAAACACTAAGGGGCTCAACCCTTTGGAATTTCCTCTACAGGTCCAAATGACTTGTCTTCTATCTGTTCTAATAAAAGCATTACTTCTCCTGATATTTAAATTTCTCAAACCTAAATATGTTCAGGACTTCTACCTAGCTAGAAAAATTATGGTTCCCTCCTAGCACTCCACTCTTGTGCTCTTGAGCTTGTAAATTTTTAAGACACTTTACCTCTGGCGCACTCCTTGCACTTTCCTCATAGCCCAAGACTTGGACTATTCTCAACCTTCTTCACTCTTTTCAAATATTTTGTGGGCAAAGGAATTGTCCCTCCTGATATTTTGAACTTGAAACAAGCCCAGCTCTGCACACACCCTGCACTCCTTGAACCTTCAATGACTTCAGACTTATAAGATTTTCAGAAAATATTCTTGCACACTCCTTGCGCTCACCTCTGTGAATAATTGCACTATCTCTCATGAGATTTGAACTTGCTCAGACTTCTTATGTCTCCATCCCCTTACTCCTTTAAAGGAAATATCATTCCCTCCTGGAAAATTCCTTCTCAATGCACTCCCTGCATAGCTAATAGAGTATTCAACAACTCTGGTTGTTCTTTCTCTAGAACAGACTTTCCTCCAGAGTGTTCAGGAACTCTGAGGCTCCTCTAGCACTATCCCTTTTGAGCTTTCAATTTTTTTTAGTGTTCCCTTATGGAACGTTCTTTTTTAACTCAAAACATAATTCAAACATGCACTCCTTGCATTGCTACCTAGGTATATTTACCCTGTCGTGCACTCCTTGCACCAGCCTAAAAGATCCCAGAAATTTCATAAACCCACAAATATAGAGAGTTCTATCTCTCTCTACTGCAAATGAAACCTATTGATACATATAAAACATACATGAAAACACAACAAACCTTCACACAAAGGTACACCTCACATGAAAGCATACACACACATAAATTCATAAAACAAGAAATTATGTTCTTTATATTAAAATTGAAGGTAAATTACACTATGTACAAAGCTCAGACTACTACAGAGTCACGACTTTCTTATCCTTGGCTTACACTGATGTTAAACCACTTTCAAGGGCCTCCACGAGGCATAGATTACAATGATATATACAAGAGGGGCTCATCAAGCTTTTCCCTCCAAGCTACCTACTGCTCATAAATTTCATTGAGTACATATTTCCATTTTCAGATCTGAGGGAAAGCTCAATATATGTACAACTCAAGCCTATTAAGGAAAACTCTATCTATAACATGTAGAAAGTCTATCTCGGATTTACTCCAGCCTTACATCATTTAATAACAATTTTAAATTATGTTGAAATTTAAATTTTAGGGAAAAAATGAGATGGTTAGGTCCTCTCCCCTTCTTGAATGTGCATTGATGTGTTGCATTGTTGGCACATGCTAAGGTGGAAATATGCTCCTGCATCATACTCAACTGTTGGGAAAATCATGAGCTCCTTCTCATGATCTCCTCTGCTCTGTTGTTGAAATCCTATTGGATCCTAAGTCCTTATGTGGAGCTGTCCACCTGCTCCTTTCCTTTGTTGATGTTGTTGTTGCTTCCCTGTTGCTCTTGTAGGTCCTCCTCTACTCATCTTTCCTCTGCTGACTACCTTTTTTGTTGACTCTAACATCATCTTTATTATCTCCTCTATCACCCAATCTAGGTGGTTCACATGTTGTCTCTTCCTTGGCAGTCTTCTCTCCTGCTCCTTCTCATCACACACCTCAATGGGCAAGTCAATCGGATATCCCAAGTTGAGTTCAAATTCTCTGGCACTAGATTTCCACTCCACTGCATCATTAAATTCTGTAGCCTCCTCACTGTGTTGTTTCTTAGTCATATCCTCTGACAGTTTGACTTATGTCAGCTCCTTTGTCTCTGCTTGTGCTAGTGCAACTCCAGATTCATCCAACTTCTCCTTAGATTGGAATTATCCTTCATCTATCATGATTGTCTCCTGGAATTCATCTTCTATGCTTGGATAGCATAGCCAATCCTACATCATTTTCAATTCTTTCTTCCATGGATTGAGCACTTGACTAGTATGCTCCTCTTCCTTAATCTCCTGTGGGGTAGATGCCAAATTCTACACCATATTCTTTATTATAGTCATAGTTGGGTTTCCTTCCTCTTATTTACCTACAATACATAAACTATTATATTTTAAAACATTTGGCCCCATGACCTCTTCCTCAGATTCTTGCTGCATCACCTCCTCACGTGTAGTACACACATTGGCCTCTACTAGGCTATGTGGTAGGAATACCTTGATTCCCCCAATTATAAGAACATGCCTCTGATCCTCCTCATGGATGGTGGAAGTATTTAACTTCTCATCATATTAATTCACATGGACTGTAACCCCATGTGAATCTTCACACAAACAAGGCCTTTCTCCTACCTCCCTTTCACCTATCAACCTTCCTTGTTGATATGAAATTTTCACTGAGCTCATGAGACCCTTAAATAGTCTCATTTCATCTCCCTTTCCCACCTGGCAATTTTTGATTTCACTTCTACCCTCCTGGCAGTATATGAGATTTCTCACTGGTCTCATCTCATTGCCCACCTCACAATTTGAATTTAGGCTTCTGACCTCCTAGCAGCTCATGAGATCTCTAACTGATCTCTTCTTCTCCTCATCATAGACATTCCTCCCAACCTATGGTTCAAAAATGTAAAAAACCTCCTTTGTGGCCCTAAGGTTTTCAGTATGCCTCAACCACCTTCTCAACATCTATTGTTTCCTATGAGAAATTAGTTGTTGGATAGGCCACTTTTCCTTCTTCTTTATGGGCCAATCATATTTCCAGCCTCCTTGTGCTTCCTGCAGCATATTCAACATCAAATTATCCATTTATTCCTAGGTCTCCTCGAGATCTTTATCCATATGTTCTTTGTGCAATTGTTGGTGGTATTCTCCTCAAACTCACCTCTAGACTTTAGTATTCATATTTACCTTCTACCTCAAAGAACGCGACTGGTTCCTATGACTTAGTCCACCTGGTTGTCTATTGATTACTATGCAACTGAGAGAACCTCCATCTTTTCCCTTGTAGCCCACTTGGATGTCATCTGTATGTTTCACACCTTGCAATAATCCTCCACAAAGAATCAACACTCTGCCTCCTTCTTTACATGTTGTCTGCAAGTAAAATTGTGCTCTGATACAACTTAACCCAAAGCCCTTGATTCTCCCAGCCTNCTATGCAACTGAGAGAACCTCCATCTTTTCCCTTGTAGCCCACTTGGATGTCATCTGTATGTTTCACACCTTGCAATAATCCTCCACAAAGAATCAACACTCTGCCTCCTTCTTTACATGTTGTCTGCAAGTAAAATTGTGCTCTGATACAACTTAACCCAAAGCCCTTGATCCTCCCAGCGTTTGCTCGACCTCTTGGTCAAGGATTGATCAGTTTAGGATTCGAATTGACTCTTGGGCTCCTACTGAGCTCCCAAAAAATCTACACATGCCCCTAAATCCAAAAACAGGTCCAAGAAATAGACCTGTAGGCTTTATCCTTGGAGATTTTCCTTTTAAAATTTAAAACACAGGCCTTATCCCTTTTTTCCCACTGGCAACAACATTACATGACTGAGGGCTCAGAACTGTGGGCATATCTCTTATTTAAAAAAAAAAAAAATTTACACAGGCGCTAGCTCCCTTTTGCTACGCCCCCTTCCTCATATGACCACAGGCAATGATTGGGGGTTTACCCAAAGGGCGCTAAGCCTTTGGTGCTTCAGCATTCGAGAAATTCTCTACCTCTCTAACACATGACACTTGACAAGTGTTGAACGCTAAACTGGCGGAGTCTCGATATGCCCTCCATGTGTCCTCGCAAATCGATGACTGACAACGTTTTGGCCTCCGGGCGCTTTGGTGCTACCTTACTCTTCCTTACCCCAAAATCTCTACCTGTCGAACCCTTCTCCTAGCTGACAGTTGTCTTGTGGATGGACGGCCCAGATATTGCGAGCAACGAATGGATCAGATCTTCTTAAGGACTTTAGCCTTTGGTCCTTCGTGGGTTTTGGGCTCCTCCTTGATTTTTTTCCTCTTGAACTACGAGGTAACAAAGGGCCTAATCCAATGCCACGTGTCACTCAATCCAATGGTGGAGGTTGACTTCAGCCTTTGGGACTTCAGCGGTCCTGGATTCTCCATAAGCTCCAAACACCACCGAAGCGCTAAGTGTCGAAGGATCCTTAGGGATATCCTTCATGCGACTCCTCCAGGTTTGATAGTTTTCGGTCTCTGCTCCCAAATATGACAGCTAGGATCTATTGTTATTCACCGAACACCTTCTACTAATCTAACGGTTGATACCTAATCTCCTCGTGTGCGCTCCTCCACTTTCCTGGATGTATATCTGATGGTTCAAATCGTTCCTCCGACTGATATCAATGGTTCCTGTAGCTCCTCTCCTCCTGTGCACTCTTATTTCCTTCACATGAAGGTTCCTTTAACCTTTTTGAAGGCTCCTACCTTCGATCCTTTGACTGGACTCCAGGTGCTTAGCTGCGACCAGTCCTACATCTCTTGATCTTTTGTCTCCTCTGAGGATTTCGAAGGGCTTGTCCTTCATGCTACTTTTCTATATAGGTTGACTCTTTGGTCCCTACTTGCATTCTGAAGGACTCTAACTCTCCTCAGCTTCTATAACTCTTTCCTTAATCCTAGTCTGTGCATTCCTTGCATGACTCCTATAACTCTCCACTATCTCTTCTAAGCTTAGAGATGCTTTAAAACATTAAGGGGTTCAGCTGTTTGGAATTTCCTCTCCAGGTCCAAATGAATTGGATTTTGTCTACGCTAACAAAAGCATTAATTCTCCTGAGCTTTACCTTGATTGAACCTAAAAAATTTTAGGACCTCTTCCTTGCCAGAATGTTTTTTGTTTCCTCTTGGAACTCCACACTCGTCCTCCTCAACTTGTAAAGTTTTAAGACACTTTACCACTAGTGCACTCCTTGTGATTTCCTCACAACCCGAGACATGGACTGTTCTCAGGCTTCAACACTCTTTGCAAATATTTTGTGTGAAAATTAAATGTCCCTCCGAAGCCTTTGAACTTGAAACAAGCCCACCTCTGCACACGCCTTGGGCTCCCTAAACCTTCAATGGCTTTAGACTTAGAAGATTTTCAGAAAATCTTCCTACACTCACCTCTGTGAAAAATTTCACTTTCTTTCCTGAGCTATGAACTTTCTCAGACTTATGAGGTCTTTGTCCCCTTACTCCTTCAAAGGAAATACTATGCCCTCCTGGAAATGTCCTGCTCAATGCACTCCTTGCAGAGCTAAAAACGTATTCAACAACTCTCATTGTTCTTTCACTGGCACAGACTTTCCTCTAGACTGTTGAAGAAATATGAGGCTCCTCCAACACTATCCCTTTTGATATTTCATATTGTTCTAGTGTACCCTCCTGGCATGTTATTTTTTAAATCAAAACAAAATTCAAACATGAAATCCTTGCATTGGCTATAGAGGTTTCTATACCTTGTCGTGCACTCCTTGCACCAGCCTAAAAGAACCCAGAACTTTCAGAAACCTGAAAAGATAGAGACATTTATATCTCTCTACTACAAATGAAAACTATTGATACATATACAACATACATGAAAACATATCAAACTTTCACACAAAGATACAACTAAAATGAAAGCATACACATGCATAAATTCATAAAACAAGGAATTATGTTCTTTATATTAAAACTAAAGGTAAATTACACTATGTAGAAATCTCGGACTGTAACAGAGTCACGGATTTATTCTCCTTGAATTACAATGATGTTCAACCACTTTTAACACCCTCCACTAGGCATAAATTACATTGATATATACAAGAGGGGCTCATCTAGCTTTTTCTCCAAGCTACCTACTTCTCATAAATTACATTGAATGAGTATTTCCATTTTCAGATCCGAGGCAAAGATCAATATCTGCACAACACAAGAATATTAAAGGAAACTATGTCTATATCTTGTACTAAGTCTAACTCGACTTTACTCCAGCCTTAGAGCATTTAATAACAATTTTAAATTATATTGAAATTTAAATTTTAGGGGCAAAGTGAGAGGGATGGCACCTCTCCCCTTATTGAATGCACATTGATTTGTTGTATTTCTGGAGCATGCTAAGGTGAAAATTTTCTCCTGCATCATACTCCACTACTGGGAAAATTATGAGCTCCTACTCATGAGCTCCTATGCTCTGTTGTTGAAATCCTCCTGGATCCCAAGTCTTTATGTGGAGTTGTCCACTTGCTCCTTTCCTTTGTTGATGTTGTTGTTTCTTCCCTGCTTCTCTTGCAGGTCCTCCTATACTCAACTTTCCTCTGTTGACTACTTGTTGTGTTGAATCCAACATCAGCTTTATTATCTCCTCTATCACCCTATCCAGGTGGTTCACATGTTGGCTCTTCCTTGGAAGTCTTCTTTGTTTCTCCTTCTACTCATCACACACCTCAATGGGAAATTCAATCTGATATCCCAAATTGACTTCAACTTTTGTGGAACTAGCTTGCCACTCCACTGCATCATTAAATTATGCAGCCTCCTCACTGTGTTGTTGCTCAATCATCTCCTCTAACAGTTTGAATTATGTCATCTCTTTTGCCTCTTCTTGTGATGGTGCAACTCCAACTTCATCCAGTTGCTCCTCAGACTAGAATTATCCTTCATCTAGCATGACTGTCTCCTGGAATTCATCTTCTATTCCTAGATGGCATAGCCAATCCTACAACATTTTCAATTCTTTCTCCCACGGAGTGAGCACCTAACTAGTATGCTCCTCTTCCTTCATCTCCTCTAGGGAAGATGTCAATTTATGCATCATCTCCTTAATGATAGTCATAGTTGTTTTTCGTTCCTCTTCTACAACTACAATACATAAACTGTTAGATTTTAAAACATTTGGGCCCAAGGCCTCTTCCTCATATGCTTCCTGCATCACCTCCTCATGTGTAGTACACGCACTATCCTCAGTTAGGCTATGTGGTAGGAATATCTCTATTCCCCCAATGATCAGAACATGCCTCTGATCCTCCTCTTGGATGGTGGAAGTATTTAATTTCTCATCATATTCATTCACATGGACTGTAACCCCATATTAATATTCACACAAATGAGGCCTTTATCCTACCTCCCTTTCACCTGTCAGCCTTCCTTGCCGATATGAACTTTTCATAGAGCTCATGAGACCCTTAAACAGTCCTATTTCATCTCCCTTTCCCACCTGGAAATTTTGGATTTCACTTCTTCCCTCCTAACATTCTATGAGATCTCTTACTGGTCCCATCTCATTTCCCACCTGGAAATTTTAATTTTCACTTCTACCCTCCTGGCAGCTCACAAGTTCTCTAACTGATCTCTTCTTCTCCTCATCATTGAGGTTCCTCCCAACCTATGGTTCAAAAATGTAAACCACCTCCTCTGTGGCTCTGATTTTTTTAGTATGCCTCAGCCACCTTCTCAACCTCTATTGTTGCCTCCTGGAAATCATTTTTTGGATAGGCCACTTTTCCTTCTGCTTCATGGGCCAATCATATTTCTATCCTCCTTGTGTTTCCAGTGGCATCTTCAACATCAAATTATCCATTTCTTCCCGGGTCTCCTCGAGCTCTTTATCCATATGTTCTTTGTGGAACTGCTGGTGGTCTTCTCCTCGACCTCGCATCTGGCCTTTAGTAAACATATTCATCTTCTGCCTCAAAGAACGTGATTGGTTCTTATGGATTATTCCACTTGGTTGTCTGTTTATTACTATGCCATTGAGATCACCTCCAGATTCTCTCTTTCATCCCACTTGGCGGTCAGCCATATGTTTCACACCTTGCAACAATCCTCCATAGAGAACCAACACTCAATCTCCTTATTTACCTATTTTCTACAAGTAAAATTGCACTCTGATACCACTTGACGCAAACCCCTTTCTCCTCCCAGGGTCTGCTCGATCTCCCAGTCGAGGATCAATTAGTTTAGGAGTCGAAATGACTCTTGGGATCCTACCGAGCTCCCAAAACATCTACGCATGCCCCTAAATCTAAACACAAGTCTAGGAAAGAGACATGCAGGCTTTATCCTTGGTGCTTTTCCTTTTAAAATTTAAAAGACAAGCCTTAGCCCTTTTTTCTCGCCAGCGACAACATTAAGTGACCGAGGGATCAGAATTGTGGGCTTATCTCTTATAAAAAAGAAAATCAAAATTTTACACAGGTGCTAGCTCCCTTCTGCTACGCACCCTTGCTCATATGACCATGGGTGATGAGCAGGGGCTTAAACCAAAGGGTGCTAAGCCTTCAGTGATTCGGTCTTTGGTGACTTCTCTTCCTCTCTAACACATGATGCTTGCAAAGTGCCAAACTGGCAGAGTCTCGATCTTCCCTCCATGCATCCTCTCAAATCGAAGACTGACAATGTTTTAGCCTTCGAGACTCCAGGCACTTTGGTGCCACCTTACTCCTCCTTACCTCGAAATCTCAACCTGTCGAACCCTTCTCTTAGTTGAAAACTATCCTCTATATGAATGAACTAGATATCTCGTCCAATGGATGAATCAGATCTTCTTAAGGACTTCAACCTTTGGTCCTTCGTGGTTTCTTGGCTCCTCCTTGATTTTGTTCCTCCTGAACTACAAGGTAACAAAGGGCCTAATACAATGCCATGTGTCACTCAATCCAATGGTGGAGGTTGACTTCGGCCTTCAAGACTTTAATGGTCCCAACTTCTCCACAAGCTCCAAACTCCATCGAAGCACTAAATGTCGAAGGATCCTTAGGTCTATCCTTCGTGGAACTCTTATAGGTCTAATAGTTTTTGGCCTCTACTCCCACATATGATGGCTATGATCCATTGTTATTCCCCGAACACCTTCCACCGATTTGATGACTGATATCTAATCTCCTCATGTGCGCTCCTCCTCTTTCCTCGATGCAAATCTGACAGTTCAAATCACTCCTCCTGCTGAGATCAATGGTTCATGTAGCTCCTCCCCTCCTGCACACTTTTCTTTCCTTCACATGAAGGGTCCTTTAATCTTTTCTAAGGATCCTACCTTTGATCCTTCGATTGGACTCTAAGTGCTTAATTGCAACCAGTGATACACCTCCTGATATTTTGTCTCCTCTGAGGATTTCGAAGGGCTTGTCCTTCATGCTACTTTTCTATATAAGTTGCTTTGGTCCCTGCTTGCATTTTGAAGGAAGATAACCCTCCTGAGATTCTATAAATTTTTATTTATTCCTGGTTTACACACTCCTTCCATGACTCCTGTAACTCTCCACTATCTTTTCTAAGCTTAGATATTTTTTAAAACACTAAGGGGATCAACCCTTTGGAATTTCCTTTTCAGGTTCAAATGACTTGCCTTCTGTCTATGCTAATAAAAGTGTTACTTCTCTTGAGATTTACCTCGCTTGAAACTAAATAGGTTCAGGAATTATTCCTTTCCATAAAACTTCTGGTTCCCTCCTGGCACTCCATTCTTGTCCTCCTGAGCTTGTAAAGTTTTAAGACACTTTACCTCTAGCACACTCCTTGCGCTTTCCTCACAACCCAAGACTTGGGCTGTTCTTGGCCTTCTGCACTCTTTGCAAATATTTTCTGTGTGAAGGGACTATCCCTCCTAATCTTTTGAACTTGAAACAAGTCTGCCTCTATGCATGCCTTGGGCTCCCTAAACCTTCAATGTCTTCAGACTTAAAATATTTTCAGAAAATCTTCCTGCGCACTCCTTGTGATCACCTTTGTGAAAAATTTCACTGTCTCTTTTGAGCTTTGCACTTTGTCATACTTCAAAGGAAATATTATTCCCTCCTAGAAACTTCCTGGTCAATGCACTCCTTACAAAGATAACAAAGTATCCATCAAATGTGGTTGTGCTTTCTTTGGCACAAAATTTCCTCCATAGTGTTCAGGAACTCTGAGGCTCTCCAACATTATCCCTTCTAAGCTTTCATATTGTTCTAGTATGCCCTTCTGGCACATTATTTTTGAACTCAAAAAATAATTCAAACGCACACTCCTTGTAATGGCTACAAAGGTATCTATACCCTGTCGTGCACTCCTTGCACCAGCCTAAAAGAACCCAAAACTTCCAGAAACCCCCAAAGAGAGATAAGTATATCTATCTCTACTGCAAATGAAACCTATTTATACATCTACAACATACATGAAAACACATCAAACCTTCACAGAAACATACACCTCACATGAAAGCATACACACACATAAATTCATAAAAAAAGGAACTATGTTCTTTATATTAAAATTGAAAGTAAATTACACTGTGTACAAAGCTCATACTGCAACAGAGTCACGAATTTATTCTCCTTGTCTTACAATGATGGTCAACCACTTTCAACAACCTCCACTGGGTGAAAATTAAATTGATATATACAAGAGGGGCTCATCAAGCTTTTCCCTCCAAGCTACCTACTGCTCATAAATTATATTGAATGTGTATTTACATTTTCAGATCCAAGGAAAAGATCAAGATCTGTACAACTCAAGCCTATTAAAGGAAAATATGTCTACAACCTGTAAAAAGGCCAACTTGGTTGTACTCCATCCTTACAACATTTAATAACAATTTTAAATTATATTGAAATTTAAATTTTAGGGGAAAAATGAGAGGGTTGGCACCTCTCCCCTTCTTGAATTCTCAATGATGTGTTGGATTGTTGGCACATGCTGAGGTGGAAAGATTCTCCTGCATCAACAATCCACATGCACTAGCTCAGGTATGCACAAAAATTTGGAATGTGTGCACCTTTCCTATGTTAACCATTCTCGAGGTAGTACCAAACTTGGCATCACGGCTCACCAACCAGCACCATATTGAGAAGGGTAAGCGTTGTGGCTACCTGGAAAGCTTGTACGTCCGGTGGGGTTAAAAGAAGGGGATTTGGGTGATGGCTTGGGTGACTGTATCCTAAACCAGAATGTGGTACTAGTGGGGGGGGGGTATAGTAAGGAACATGGGGAGCTGGAGATTTCTCAAGGGATTCCTGAGGAAGGAGCTTTGCGACTAGTGGGACGTCAGATAGTAATGAAGCCTCTGTGGGAGGAAGGGTATCTCTAGTTTTTGTTCCATTGGATGATATGACACATACTTGTGCTGAGGGATGTATGAGAAGAGGTGCTCCATGGTATATCCCTATAAAGGATGGGTCTTTGAAAATTCTTGGACTCATTTCGATGAGTGGGTAGGCCTCGGGATTAGTGTGAACAAAGGGTAGGACATTATCGATGTTGGAGGAAGGGTTGCACTCGTAATGCGACACTTGTTCAATAGTGATGATCTTCGCGTTGTGGGGGAACATCATTGTACGAAATATAGAAGAGGCCATTGCCTTCATCGCATACATGTAGCTACACCCAAACAAGATGTTGTAATCTAGTGGAGCGTCGATAACTTCAATGTCAATGAGGATAGTTTTTCCCTCTAGTTCAACGGGGGCATTTTGAAAGAGCCCTTCAAGAGAGGATGCTCATCCATCATAAGCTCTCAAAGTGATGGCTGATGGTATGAGCTTTGAGGAACCCAATTTCTACCATATGGTTTTGGACATGATGCATGTGGATGCCCCTTCATCAATGATGCAGTGGTGAATTGTGATGTTCCAGATTTTAATCGGTATTTGGAAAGCGACCAGAGTGGGGAGATGCGGTTCCCCACTATCAAGATCAAAGGTGATGAGGTGAGTATCAACAGGTTTGACTTCCCCCAAGGTGGAAAGTAATGACTTCCCTGAGTAGGACAGGTTTGAAGGACTTCTAAAATAGACATGGAAGTAGGAGATTGTGGCAAGTCATCGACCAGACTGTAATTGTGTGCCTCCCTAGCCTGAGGGTTGTTGGCATTTTCGTTGTAATGGGATGTGAGGGATACGAAGGGGTGGTTCAATATTAGGGTGAGGAATCATCAAAGGTGGGCCAATTGTGACTGAGGATGCATCCGAGGTAGTGGGAGCGGGGTCAATGGGTGCTCTGTATTGACGACTACGCGTTTGTAGAAGGAATTATTCCTCACTAGTGAGGAGGATAGTGCGATCTATAGGAGTGCCCGGGTTTGCATACTGTTCCATTTGCAGTGGGGTCGAATGCATCTCCTATTGGGTGTTAATTACCCCTTGGTGTGGTATGGGGTTTTGTAACATAGCTGGGGGGGGTTTTTTCCCATATTTTTGTGGGGCCTACTGAGGAGTAGGCAGTACTGGGGGACGTGGTCCATTTCCATATTCTTTCATCCATTTGAAGTCAGTGATTTGAGGGCAATGGTGGGTATAATGGCCATACTCACTACAAAGGGCACAAGGGAAGTTTTGCCGAAGAGTGTTGTTATTCTTCCCTTGGTGTTTGCTGTTATTTCCCCCTTGGGGGTTTTGGTTCCCCTGATTTTGGTTGTCCCCAACAAGTTGGTTTTGTTGGGGGTGGTTTTGGTTCCCGCCTGGTCCTGGATTATTATTGTTTCGGTTTTTTCCTTTCTTTTTGGCATTGTTCGACTGATGGGATAGGTTAGCCGTGTTTAGCTGCTTAAAATTTTGATATTGTTGAACGGGAGAGGGTTGAACAAAATTAACCCCAGCGTGTGGTTGTCCTTGTAGAGAAACAATGGGTTGGGGAGGACCAGAAAATGGGAAGTACGGATTATGGGGTGGTAATGATCCATAGGGTACATAGGAAGGTGTGGTTCTTTCACTAGTTCTTAGGGTGTAGGCAGAGGTAGAGGCATTTCCAGAACCAGGTTGAACAACTGGGTGCGTCATGGGGGTCGATGGGGGTCCACTTATGGGTAGAGGGGGGGGAACAGGGTATGGTTGTTGGTAGGGGGAGGAGGATAATAAGGGGGTCCTCCATATACTGTCATATATTGAGGTGTTCCATACATAGGTGGTTGTTGGAGGTGTGGATTGTGGTGTGTCATGGTACCAATCAATCCATCCGTGGAGTGAGACATCCCAGGTTTGTCTTGGACAAATGGCACAGGTCTCAGGGCATTAGGAATTACTGTGTATAAGTACCCTGATTGTGAATAGGGATGATTTTAAGGATGGAAATTTATTTTAAAATGTAGAAACCTTGGCGAATCTTTCTAATTCTTCATACGTCAACTGTAAATGTTTAGTGATATTTTTGTAAAAATATTCAAATTTCTAAGTATTTTATATAGTTTTTATACAATTCTGGCGATTTTTAAGGTAAAATAATTTTATCCTATAGAATTTGGGCAAATCATTTTTAAAATAGCGAATCTCATTTTTGGAAAAACCATGGAAAATGAGTTCGAACTGTTGAGCCTTGTTGATGGCTTCTTCTTCAAATTGAGGGAAGGTGGCGGTCACGTCTTTGGCCAGGAGGGAAACAAGGGATTTGAGAAGCCAATTAATGCATTGTTGTTTTGTGGATTCTGCTTTGCATAGACTACATCACCGACGCCATTCGTGAATGTGGTCAACGATGTGTGTAGCAAAGGTTTGTTTAAACTCTAAGAGTAGTTCGAGACCATTGTCATGATGGATTGGTAGTTAAAAGAAGGTAAAAAATGATTTGGCCAAAGATTCAAAGGTCGTATGGAACCCATATATTTCTTCTACATACCACTTGGTTGATGGGCCAGTTAGTGTGTGTTGAAATAATCTCAAGCGGATAGAATTGTCCATGATGTTTTTTGAAGAGCACCATAAGTGGAAGGTCATGATATGGTTAGTCAGGTCATCTCCCACTTTTATTTCAAACTTGGGGATGTTTGAAGGGAGTTTGGTAGGCATTGTAGGCCATGTGGGGTCTTGCAAAATAGGATCATTGGTGAGCTTAGTCAGATTCGGTATATTGAGCGAAGCCAAGTATGGCATCTGGGGTTGTGGTGGACAATTAATTCCCATCATGGTGGGAACGTTTTGCATACCTGACCGTTGAGGAGGGTTAGTTCCAGCAATGGTGTGACTGTTGTGTGTACCCGACCTGTGAGGGAGGCTGGGTGGGGTTGTACTTCCTCCTAGGGAAGAAGTGTGCCCCCCACTTTCTTGTAAAGGAAAGTGGGTGGATGGTTGACCTTGGGAAGTGGACCCAAGTAAAGTGGAATTGAGAAAAGCGGATCCCAAGATAGTAGCACTCACAGGAGTGTGAGAAGGTGGAGCCGATGAGTTGGCAAGACTAGGAACTCTCCCTAAAATGGGAGGGAAATTTAACAAGCATATGGAACGATGGGAATTTTGTGGGTCCCCTATGATGTCCAACTAGCAAAGTGGATGTGTGAAAATGGTGATGAGAGAAAATAAATAAACAAGAGTCTTTGTTTATGATTTTTTGGACCTTCACAATATATCTCACAATCGTATGTAATCAAAAGAGAATCATACATAAATCAATTGATAAAGAAGCATACATGTGGGTGGGTGGTTTTTCTCTGTGTGGGAGAACAAAGAAAACAAATTTGTGTGTCCTAAAAGACATAACGTACTTCCTCTCAAATAGCACTGGACCTTCCAATAGCACTCAACAGTGGGGTCTAAAGCCACTGGAAGAGGAACTAGTGAAGGATGTTGCAATTCATTATAATGAGAAGTAGAGGGTGCATATCCCGAAAGATCTGGCGATATTTCCCAATAGCCACACAAAATTCAATCAAGGTGCAATTGCAGCCCACAATTGCCACCTGGGTAGATATCCAAAAATTTGGTCACTAGGTACCTCAGTCAAAGTACGACATTTAGATTTTCGGCCTAAGAAATGGGTCATGGGCTAGATCACATCCAAGAGGTGGGTGCCTCAATGGGGGATGCATAGAACAACTGGACCTCGTCCTTGAACCCTTCATGGGTATCTCCCTACCTTATGGTGTTAAGAACACTTGACTTGGAGGATTTTAAAGTTCCCTATTTGATAACTTCTACTGTCTGAATATGTGAGAACCAGATAACGAGGAGTTATTTGGATGCCTATCCCCGAGATCCTACCTATACTAAATTTTTTATTTTGGAACCTCCTGTGGAGGAAAACTTAGTGAGTTTTTAGAAAAAATTTAGATGTGGTTGTTTGAGAGATTGGGGGTGTGAACCAATATCGTTGAAATTAAGTGGGAGTGGACAGTTTCATCAAGGAAAGTGGTGGGGTGTTTTGGAATCCCTCTGGAGGAAACTTACTTCAACCTCCACATTTCGATATGGAAACTATGTGAGTGAGTAGTGACTTTGTGTGTGAACAAGTGAAAGTGTGCCAAAGTTTTAATAATTTAGGTGTCACCTTGTTGCATGTGGACTTCGTGTGGTCCTTACAAGTCTTAATTACCTAATTTACTAGATGCCATTGGTACAACCTTGCGAAATTTTAAAGTCCCTAGAGAACTACAATGTGGACATATGGGTCCTTACTAATCCTTTAACTTCCTAGTGTGATTTAATCTAAGAAAACTTCAACCACTATCCTAGATTGTGGACATGTGGGCATGTATGGGCCCATTACAAAATCTTTAAACTTCCCTAGTGATTTAATCTAAGAAAGTAAATTCAAAACTATCCTATCTTTGTAGCATGTGGGAATGTATGGACCTGTTACAATTTTAAGATGTGTTTGAAAAGAAACTAAGAGGAGTCCCGTGGGGGCTGTTGTCCTCTCCTAAAGATTTTGTCTTTAAGGGAGATGAAATTTTCCCTTAATCGTTTTTCTAATTCTCAAGATTACTTTGTGGCACGAGAGAAGAGCATACTCAATGATTGACGTTCAATTTCTGGTCCCAATGCAAGTAGTTATATTTGTGATGTAGAATGATTCCAACTTATTTTTAATTAAAGCAAGCCATCCATGTGGCAAAAATGAAAGAAACAAGAGGATAAATATGGATTTTAACTCCCTAAGTGCCTATGTTTTGACTAACCCTTCATGTGGAGAGGGACTCTAAGTGTGGTGCATATTACAATCTACATAGAATCAAACTTAAGAAGGCTTGGGCCTCCAACAAATCACAAAAACCCTTTCAATGTATGATTTTCTGGACAGATGCGCAGGTCACAGAGTACACAGAGGCACATTGGGAGCCAATGCGAGAATTAAAAACAACCTTTTGGCGCAGTGCACAGAATGCACTGAGAAACACAGTGGGTTTGGCGCATATGCTCAGAGGATGCGATTGTAGGCTAAAAAACCCACGCACTTTCTGTTACATGGCTGTGAAAGAAATTTCGGATGAAATTCTCTCAACTCAGTGTTGAATTTATATTTTTGTTGGTAGGCATGGGCCGGTTATGGTTCCTGCAAGTTAAACAAACCAAAATGAAGTTCTCAAACAACCCAAATGGGGGGGAAATTGATACCAATCCCCAGTGGAGTCACCAATCTGTTGCATCCCTTTTGTCACCTAAATGAGCAAAATAGGGACACTTACAAGTCCAGTTGGGTTAGCTAGACAAGACAACAATGAATGCAAGAGTTAGAAACATCAATCATAAGACATAAACAAAGAACTAAGATACTAACATTAAAAGAAACTAAACTAGAGTTCATAGGAGAAATAAAACAAAAATTAAACAACATGCATGCCACCAATGGATAAGTTGTATTAGTGGGGAAAAACCAAAGAGAAAGGGAGACTATGGGTCCCCTCTTCCTCTAAGGGAGGGATCTTGAACCCCCAATGATTGATCTATTCTTACAAGTAACAAACTAGAAGGAAATGGTGAAGAAAATCCAACGCACATTCACTCAAGAGGTGATATTAATGGCTAAATGAAATGGTGCTTGTATGTTCTTGATGAGAAAAGAGGATTCCCCAAGAGACTATAAGAAGCATAACAATACAAATGAATTCCTTAAAAATATAGTGCACCCATGGCCTGCTTTTATAGTAAATCTTTGAGGCATTATTCAACCAGTCCTTAGTGTGAACAAGGAGCTCTTTAAGGCACCCTTAGGTCTTTGACCATCCCCCCACACGGATTCAACTCGGATTTGGGTGTCAAATCAACTTGGGAGATGAACTAAAAGTGGATGGAAGGCTGACCAAAATCATAAATGAGTCATTCTGAGGTGTGCATGGCTTTTTGTGTCCACAGTTGCACATCGGGTGCATATGCGCTTTTCTGATGTTATTCGACTGTTGCACATGCGCGTGCTGCCTTCATATCTTTTGTGCATGTTGATTTTTTAACCAGTTGTATAGTTTTATGCCATTTGGAAATGAATTTTATGGGCCATGGATGAACTAATGGGTGTTTTGAAGATGTTGGATTCCTATAACCATTTGCGGATGAAATTCCAGTGATAACACCTTACTCAAACCTAAATATATTTAGGAGTTTTGCCTTGCTAGAAAACTTATGGTGCCCTCCTGACACTCCACTCTTGTCCTACTGAGCTTGTAAATTTTTAAGACACTTTACCTTGCACTTTCCTCACACTCCTTGCGCTTTCCTCACAGCCCAAGACTTAGACTATTCTCGGCCTTCCGCACTCTTTACAAATATTTTGTGCACAAAGAAATTGTCCCTCCTGAGATTTTTAACTTGAAGCAAGACCGACTCTCTGCATGCCTTGCACTCCCTGAACCTTCAATGGATTTAGACTTATAATATTTTCATAAAATATTCCTGCGCTCACCTTTGTGTAGAATTGCACTGTCTGTCCTAAGATTTGAACTTGCTCAGACTTCTGAGGACTCCATCCCCTTACTCCTTTAAAGGAAATATCATTCCCTCCTAGAAACTTCCTGCTCAATGCACTCCTTGCATAGCTAACAAAGTATTCAACAACTCTGGTTGTGCTTTCTTTGGCACAGACTTTCCTCCATAGTGTTCAGGAACTCTGAGGCTCCTCCAACACTGTCCCTTCTAAGCTTTCAAATTGTTCTATTGTTCCCTTTTGGCACATTATTTTTGAAGTCAAAACATAATTCAAACACGCATCCCTTGCGTTGGCTACCTAGGTATCTTTACCCTGACCTGCACTCCTTGCACCAGCCTAAAAGAACCCAAAACTTTCATAAACCCAAAAATATAGAGAAGTATATCTCTCTCTAATACAAATGAAACCTATTGATACATATACAACATACATGAAAACACAACAAACCTTCACACAAAGATACACCTCACATGAAAGCATATGCATGCATAAATTCATAAAACAAGAAATTATGTTCTTTATATTAAAACTGAAGGTAAATTACACTATGTACAAAGCTCAGACTGCAACATAGTCATGACTTTTTTCTCCTTGGCTTACAATGATGTTCAACCACTTTCAGCGACCTCAACTGGGCACAAATTACATTGATATATACAAGAGGGGCTCATCGAGATTTTCCCTCCAAGCTACTTACTGCTCATAAATTACATTGAATGCGTATTTCCATTTTCATATATGAGGGAAAGCTCAATATATGTATAGCTCAAGCCTATTAAGGTAAACTTTGTTTATAACATTTACAAAGTCTAACTTGGATTTACTCCAACCTTACATCATTTAATAACGATTTTAAATTATGTTGAAATTTAAATTTTAGGGGAAAAATGAGAGGGTTCGGTCCTCTCCCCTTCTTGAATGTGCATTGATGTGTTGCATGGTTGGCACATGATGAGGTGGAAATATTTTCCCACATCATACTCAACTATTGGGAAAATCATGAGCTCCTTCTCATGAGCTCCTATGCTCTATTTTTGATATCCTATTGGATCCAAAGTCTTTATGTGGAGTTGTCCACCCGCTCCTTTCCTTTGTTGATGTTGCTGTTGCTTCCCTATTGCTCTTGCAGGTCCTCCTCTACTCATATTTCTTCTAATTACTAATTTTTATGTTGACTCTAACATCATCTTTCTTATCTCCTCTATCAACCTATCTAGGTGGTTCACATGCTGGCTCTTCCTTGGAAGTGTGCTCTCCTGCTCCTTCTCATCACACACCTCAATGGGAAAGTCAATTAGATATCCCAAGATGAATTCAACTTTTGTGGCACTAGCTTGCCACTCCACTACATCATTAAATTCTACAGCCTCCTCACTGTGTTGTTTCTCAGTCATATCCTCTGATAGTTTGACTTATGCCAACTCCTTTGTCTTTGGTTGTGCTAGTGGAACTCCATCTTCATCCATCTTCTCCTCGAACTGGAATTATCCTTCATCTAGCTTGTATGTCTCCCAGAATTCATCTTATGTGCCTAGATGGCATAACCAATCCTACATTATTTTCAATCCTTGCTCCCACAGAGTGAGCACCTGACTAGTATGCTCCTCTTCCTTCATCTCATGTGGGGACGATGTCAATTTCTACACCATATCCTTTATTATAGTCATAGTTGGGTTTCCTTCCTCTTCTACACATACAATGCATAAACTTTTATATTTTAAAACATTTGGCCCCACGACCTCTTCCTCAGATGATTGTTGCATCACCTCCTCATGTGTAGTACACGCATTGGCCTCTTCTAGGCTATGTGGCATGTATACATTTATTCCCCCAATTATCAGAACATGCCTCTGATTCTCCTCATGGATGGTGGAAGTATTTAACTTCTCATCATATTCATTCACATGGACTGTAACCCCATGTGAATCTTCACACAAATGAGGCCTTTCTCCTACCTCCCTTTCACCTGTCAACCTTCCTTGTCGATATGAAATTTTCACTAAGCTCATGAGACCCTTAAATAGTATCATTTCATCTCCCTTTCCCACTTGGAAATTTTGGATTTCACTTCTGCCTTCCTAGCCGTCTATGATATCTCTCACTGGTCTCATCTCATTTCCCACCTCACAATTTGAATTTTTTCTTCTGCCCTCTTGATAGATCATGAGATCTCTAACTGATCTCTTCTTCTCCTCATCATAGAGGTTCCTCCCAACCTATGGTTCAAAAATGTAAAAAACCTCCTATGTGGCCCTCAGGTTTTCAATATGCCTCAGACACCTTCTCAACATCTATTGTTTCCTCCGGACAATCAGTTGTTGGATATTCCACTCTTCCTTCCACTCCATGAGACAATCATATTTCTGGCCTCCTTGTGCTTCCTGTGGCATATTCAACATCAAATTCTCCATTTATTCCAGGGTCTCCTCGAGCTATTTATCAATATGTTCTTTGTGAAACTGTTGGCGGTCTTCTCCTCAAACTTGCCTCTGGCCTTTAGTATCCAGCTTCACCTTGTACCTCAAAGAACACGATTGGTTCTTATGGATTAGTCCACCTAGTTGTCTTTTGATTACCATGCAACTGAGAGAACCTCCAGCTTTTCTCTTGTAGCCCACCTGGATGTCATCTGTCTTCTGCACACCTTGCAATAATCCTCCATAGAGAATAAACATTTTGTATTCTTCTTTACATGTTGTCTGCAATTAAAATTGCACTCTAATACCACTTAACACAAAGCCCTTTCTCCTCCCAGTGTCTGCTCAACCTCCTGGTCAAGGATCGATCAGTTTAGGAGTCGAATTGACTCTTGGGGTCCTACTGAGCTCCCAAAAAATATACACATGGTCCTAAATCCAAACAAAAGTCAAAGAAATAGACCTGCAGGCTTTATGCTTGGATATTTTCCTTTTAAAATTTGAAACACAAGCCTTAGCCCTTTTTTCCCGTTGGCGACAAAATTACATGACTAAGGGCTTAGAACTGTGGGCTTATCTCTTTTTTTAAAAAATTTAAAATTTTATATAGGTGCTAGCTCCCTTTTTCTACACCCCCTTCCTCATATGACCACGAGCGATGACCGGGGGCTTAACCCAAAGGGCGCTAATCCTTCGGTGCTTCAGCCTTCGAGGACTTATCTTCCTCTCTAACACATGACGCTTGAAAAGCGTCAAACGGTGAACTAGCGGAGTCTCGATATGACCTCCACACGTTCTCGCAAATCGATGAATAACATCATTTTGGCCTCTGGGTGCTTTGGTGCTACCTTACTCCTCTTACCCTGAAATCTCTACCTGCCTAACCTTTCTCCCAGATGACAATTGTCTTGTGGATGGATGACCCAGACATCATGAGCAACAGATGGATTAGATCTTCTTAAGGACTTCAGCCTTCGATCCTTCGTGGGTTCTGGGCTCCTCCTTGATTTTTTTCCTCCCGAACTGCGAGGTAACAGAGGGCCTAATCCAATTCTAGGTTTCACTCAATCCAATGGTGGCGGTTGACTTCGACCTTCGAGACTTCGGTGGTCCTGACTTCTCCACAATATCCAAACTCCACCAAAGCTCTAAGTGTCGAAGGATCCTCAGGGATATCCTTCGTGCGACTCCTCCAGGTCTGATAGTTGTCGGCCTCTTCTCCTAGATCTGACGGCTAGGATCGATTGTTATTCACCGAACACCTTCTACTAATCTAAAAGTTGAGGCCTAATCTCCCCGTGTGCGCTCCTCCTCTTTCCTGGACTTATATATGACTGTTCAAATCACTCCTCACATCGATATCAATGGTTCCTGTAGCTCCTCCCCTCATGTGAAATTTTATTTCCTTCACATGAAGGGTCCTTTAACCTTTTCGAAGGCTCCTACCTTCGATCCTTCGACTGGACTCTAGGTTCTCAGCTGTGACCAGTGCTACACCTCTTGATCTTTTTTCTCCTTTGAGGATTTCTAAGGGCTTGTTCTTCATGCTAATTTTCTATACAGGTTGACTCTTTGGTCCTTGCCTGCATTCTGAAGGAATATAACTCTCCTAATCTCCTATAACTCTTTCCTTACTCCTGGTCTATGCACTCCTTGTGTGACTCCTGTAACTCTCCACTATCTCTTCTAAGCTTAGAGACGCTTTAAAACACTAAGGGGTTCAGTCATTTGGAATTTCCTCTCCAGGTCCAAATGACTTGGCTTCTGTCTACGCTAATAAAAGTGTTACTTCTCCTAAGCTTTACCTCGCTTGAACCTAAAGAGGTTCATGACCTCTGCCTTGCTAGAAAATTTTTGGTTCCCTCTTGGCACTCCATACTCATCCTCCCGAGCTTGTAACGTTTTAAGACACTTTACCACTAGCGCACTCCTTGTGATTTCCTCACAACCCAAGACTTGGACTGTTCTCATCCTGCTGCACTCTTTGAAAATTTTTTTGCGCAAAGTAAACATCCCTCTTGATCCTGTTAACTTGAGACAAGCCCTCGTCTATGCATGCCTTGGGCTCCCTAAACCTTCAATGGATTTAGACTTAGAATATTTTTAGAAAATCTTCCTATACTCACCTCTATGAAAAAATGCACTGTCTCTCCTGAGCTTTGAACTTTCTCAGACTTCTGAGGTCTTTGTCCCCTTACTCCTTCAAAGGAAATACTATTCCCTCCTGGCAACTTCCTACTCAATGCACTCCTTGCAGAGCTAAAAACATATTCAACAACTCTGGTTTCTCTTTCACTGGAACAAACTTTCCTCTAGAGTGTTCAATAAATATCAGGCTCCTCCAACACTATCCCTTATGATATTTCAGATTTTTCTAGTGTACCCTCCTGGCACATTATTTTTGAAATCAAAACAGAATTCAAACATGAAATCCTTGCATTGGCTACATAGGTATCTATACCTTGTCATGCACTCCTTGCACCAACCTAAAAGAACCCAAAACTTTCAGAAACCCAAAGAGATAGAGACGTCTATTTCTCTCTACTACAAATGAAACCTATTGATACATATACAACATACATGAAAACATATCAAACTTTCACACAAAGATACAACTCACATGAAATCATACATGCATAAATTCATAAAACAAGGAATTATGTTCTTTATATTAAAACTGAAGGTAAATTACACTATGTACAAAGCTCGAACTGCAATAGAGTCACGATTTTATTCTCCTTGAATTACAATGATGTTCAACCACTTTCAGCGCCCTCCATTGGGCGTAAATTACATTGATATATACAAGAGGGGATCCTCTAGCGTTTCCCTCCAAGATACCTACTGCTCATAAATTACATTGAATGTGTATTTCCATTTTCAGATCTGAGGCAAAGATCAATATATGTACAACACAAGCATATTAAAGGAAACTATGTCTATATATTGTACAAATTCTAACTCAGCTTTACTCCATCCTTGGAGCATTTAATAACAATTTTAAATTATATTGATTAAATTTTAGGGGAAAAATGAGAGGGATGGTGCCTCTCCCCTTATTGAATGCGCATTGATTTGTTGTATTTATGGTGCATTCTGAGGTGGAAATATTCTCTTGCATCATACTCCACTACTGGGAAAATCATGAGCTTCTGCTCATGAGCTCCTTTGCTTTGCTGTTGAAATCCTCTTGGATCCCAAGTCTTTATGTGGAGTTGTCCACCTGCTCTTTTCCTTTGTTGATGTTGTTGTTTCTTCCCTCCTCAATTTTCTCTGATGACTACTTGTTGTGATGACTCCAACATAAGCTTTATTATCTCCTTTATCACCCTATCTAGGTGGTTCACATGTTGGCTCTTCCTTGGAAGTTTGCTCTGATTCTCCTTCTACTCAGCACACACCTCGATGGGAAATTCAATATGGTATCCCAAACTAACTTCAAATTTTGTGGCACTATCTTTCCACTCCACTACATCATTAAATTTTGAAGCCTCCTCAATGTGTTGATGCTCAGCCATCTCCTCTGACAGTTTGAATTATGTCATCTCCTTTGCCTCTTCTTATGCTAGTGCAACTCCAACTTCATCTAGTTGCTCCTTCGACTGGAATTCTCCTTCATCTAGCATGAATATATCCTAGAATTCATCTTCTGTTACTAGATGGCATAGACAATCCTACAACATTTTCAATTCTTTCTCCCACAGAGTGAGCACCTGACTAGTATGTTCCTCTTCCTTCGTCTCGTTTGTGAAAGATGTCAATTTCTGCACCATCTCCTTTATGATAGTCATAGTTGTTTGTCCTTCCTCTTCTACACCTATAGTACATAAACTGTTATATTTTAAAACATTTGGCTCCAAGGCCTCTTCCTCGAATGCTTTCTGCATCACCTCCTCATGTGCAGTACACGCATTGGCCTCTATTAGGCTATGTGGTAGGAATATATCTATTCCCCCAATGATTAGAACATACCTCTGATCCTCCTCCTGGATGGTGGAAGTATTTAAATTCTCATCATATTCATTCACATGGACTGTAACCCCATATGAATATTCACACAAATGAGGCCCTTATTCTACCTCCCTTTCACTTGTTATCCTTCCTTGCCAATATGAACTTTTCATAGAACTCATGAGACCCTTAAACAGTCTCATTTCATCTCCCTTTCCCACCTGGAAATTTTGGATTTCACTTATGCCCTCCTGGCATTCTATGAGATCTCTCACTGGTCTCATCTCATTTCCCACCTGGAAATTTTAATTTTCACTTCTGCCCTCCTGGAAGCTCACGAGATCTCTAACTGATCTCTTCTTCTCCTCATCATTGAGGTTCCTCCCAACCTATGGTTCACAAATGTAAACCACCTCCTCTATGGACCTGAGTTTTTTAGTATGCCTCAACCACCTTCTCAACCTCTATTACTGCCTCCTAGAAATCAATTGTTGGATAGGCCACTTTTCCTTCTGGTTCATGGGCCAATCATATTTCAGCCTCCTTGTGCTACCAACGACATCTTCAACATCAAATTCTCCATTTATGCTCGGGTCTCCTCGAGCTCTTTATCCATATGTTCTTTGTGCAAATACTGACGGTCTTCTCCTCAACCTCACCTCTGGCCTTTAGTATTAATATTCACCTTCTGCCTCAAAGAACATGATTGGTTCTTATGCATTAGTCCACCTGGCTGTCTGTTGATTACTATGCCACTAAGATCACCTCTAGATTTTCTCTTGCATCCCACCTGGCGGTCATCTGTATGTTGCACACCTTGCAACAATCCTCCACAGAGAATCAACACTATGTCTCCTTCTTTACCTATTTTCTACAAGTAAAATTGCACTCTGATACCACTTGACGCAAACCCCTTTCTCCTCCCAGGGTCTGCTCGACCTCCTGGTCAAGGATCGATTAGTATAGGAGTCAAAAATGACTCTTGGGCTCCTACTGAGCTCCAAAAACATCTACGCATGCCCCTAAATCCAAACACAGGTCCAAAAAATAGACTCGTGGGATTTATCCTTGGCACTCTTCCTTTTAAAATTTAAAATATAGGCCTTAGCCATTTTTTCCTGCCAGCGACAACATTACATGATCGAGGGATCAGAACTGTGGGCTTATCTCTTTTATAAAAGAAAATTAAAATTTTACACAGGTGCTAGCTCCCTTCTGCTATGCACTATTGTTGATATGACCATGGGTGATGACCAAAGGGTTCTAAGCCTTCATTGATTTGGCCTTCGGTGACTTCTCTTCCTCTCTAACACACGACACTTGCAAAGTGTTGAATTAGCGAAGTCTCGTTCTTCTCTCCACGCGTCCTCTCAAATCGATGATTCACAATGTTTTTCCCTTCGAGCCTCCATGCACTTTGGTGCTACCTTTCTCCTCCTTACCTCAAAATCTCTACCTATCGAAACCTTCTCCCAGTTGACAACTGTCCTCTATATGGATGACCTAGATCTCCTAAACAACAGAAGGCTTAGATCTACTTAAGTAATTTGACCTTTGGTCCTTCGTGGGTTCTTGTCTCCTCCTTGATTTTGTTGCTCCTGAACTACGAGGTAACATAGGGCCTAATCCAACGCCACATGTCACTCAATCCAATGGTGGAGGTTGACTTTGGCCTTCAGGACTTCGACGGTCCCGACTTCTCCACAAAACTCCACCGAAGCACTAAGTGTCGAAGGATCCTTAGGGATATCCTTCGTGAAACTCCTATAGGTCTGATAGTTGTTGGCCTCTACTCTTAGATATGACTTCTATGATCTATTGTTATTCCCCGAACACCTTCTAATGATTTGACGGCTGATATCTAATCTCCTCACGTGCACTCCTCCACTTTCTTGGATGCAAATCTAACAGTTCAAATTGCTCCTCCTATTGAGATCAATGGTTCCTGTATCTCCTCCCCTCCTACACACTTTTATTTCCTTCACATGAAGGGTCCTTTAACTTTTTCTAAGGATCCTACCTTTGATCCTTCCACTGGACTCTAAGTGCTTAGTTGCGACCAGTGCTACACCTTCTGATCTTTGCCTCCTCTGAGGATTTCAAAGGGCTTGTCCTTCGTGCTAATTTTCTATATAGGTCGAATCTTTGGTCCCTTCTTGCATTATAAAGGATGCTAACCCTCCTAAGCTTCTATAACTTTGTCCTTACTCCTGGTCCGCGCACTCCTTGCGTGAATCCTGTAAGTCTCCACTATCTCTTTTAAGCTTAGAGATTTTTTAAAACACTAAGGGGCTCAACCCTTTGGAATTTCCTTTGTAGGTCCAGACTCCAAATGACTTGCCTTCTATATATGCTAATAAAAGTGTTACTTCTCCTGAGATTTACCTCAATTAAAAGTAAATAGGTTTGGGAGTTATTCCTTGCTAGAAAACTTCTGGTTCCCTCCTGGCACTCCATGCTTGTCCTCTTGAGCTTGTAAATTTTTAAGACACTTTACCTCTGGCACACTCCTTGCAATTTCCTCACAACCCAAGACTTGGGATATTCTTGGCCTTTTGCACTCTTTGCAAAGATTCTGTATGCAAAGGAACTATCCCTCCTAAGATTTTGAACTTGAAACAAGCCTACCTCTGTGCACGCCTTGGGATCCCTAATCCTTCAATGTCTTCAGGCTTAGAATATTTTCAGAAAATCTTCCCGTGCACTCCTTGTGCTCACCTCTGTGAAAAATTTCACTATCTCTCCTGAGATTTGAACTTGCTCATACTTCAAAGGAAATATTATTCCCTCCTAGAAACTTCCTGGTCAATGCACTCCTTATAGAGTTAACAGAGTATTCAACAACTCTAGTTGTGCTTTCTCTCGCAAAGACTTTCCTCCATAGTTTTCAAGAACTCTGAGGCTCTCCAAAATTATCCCTTCTAATCTTTCATATTATTCTAGTGTGCCCTCCTAGCACATTATTTTTGAACTCAAAACAAAATTCAAACATGCACTCCTTGTGTTGGCTGCAAAGGTATCTATACCCTGTCGTGCACTCCTTGCACCAGCCTAAAAGAACCCAGAACTTTCAGAAACCCGTAAAGAGAGATAAGTATATCTATATCTACTGCAAATGAAACCTATTAATACATCTACAACATACATGAAAACACATCAAACCTTCACACAAAGATACACCTCACATGAAAGCATACACGCGCATAAATTCATAAAAAAAAGAAATTATGTTTTTTATATTAAAATTGAAGGTAAATTACACTGTGTACAAAGCTCATACTACAACAGAGTCACGAATTTCTTTTCCTTTTCTTACAATGATGTTCAACCACTTTCAACAACCTCTACTGGGCAGAAATTAAAATGATATATACAAGATGGGCTCATCAAGATTTTCCCTCGAAACTACCTACTGCTCATAAATTACATTGAATGTGTATTTACATTTTCAGATCCAAGGCAAAGATCAAGATCTGTATAGATCAATCCTATTAAAGGAAAATATGTTTACAACCCGTACAAAGGCCAACTCGGTTGTACTCCATCCTTACAACATTTAATAACAATTTAAAATTATATTGAAATTTAAATTTTAGGGGGAAAATGAGAGGTTTGGCACCTCTCCCCTTCTTGAATTCTCAATGATGTGTTGGATTGTTGGCACATGCTGAGGTGGAAAGATTCTCCTGCATCAAAAATCCACATGCACTAGCTCAAGTATGCACAAAACTTTGGAATGTGTGAACCTTTCCTATGTTAACCAGTCTCGAGCACTCCACAAGTGCGTGCAGTACCAAAACTTGGCATCATGGCTCAACAACCTATATGTACATTACATTTACTCTTATTTTCAACAACTCACCATCCTATATGGATCATTACATGGTGCAGTACTCAAGTGTGAGAAAACCAAAATGGCTCACCAGCTTATATGAAAAGCTACACATGGGATTTAGATTAGGGACATTACATTATGCATGCTCTGAAAGGATCAAATTGTATCATATGGATGTAAAATGAACTTTTTTAAATGGAGAATTAGAATAAAAAGTCTACCTAGAATATCGAGATGGTTTTCTACTATCATCAAAGGAAAAATATGTTTGCATATTGAAGAAAGATCTATACAGACTTAAGAAAGCTCTGAGAGCTTGGTATTCATGATTGGATAGGTACTTACAACAACAAGGATTCAAAAGGGGAAATGCATATAGTAACCTCTACATAAAGTGGATAAAGGTAGTATGATTATTATTGAAGTTTATATTGATGACATCATCTTTGGAAGTGACGATGATAGATTGAGTCAGACATTTTCCAAGGATATGCATAACGAATTTGAAATGTCCCTACTTGGGTAGTTGACTTTCTTCTTAGGACTCCATATATCTCAGCTAGATGAATTCATTTTCATTTCCCAAACCAAGTACATCAAGGAAATGTTAAATAAGTTCAAAATGGAAGACTATAAACCTGTGAGTACTCCTATAGTTATTGGTTGCAAGTTGAGAAAATATGATGAATCTAAAGAAGCGGATCAAATATGCTATAGATCAATGATTGGTAGTCTACTCTACGTGACAACTTCAAGACCATATGTAATTCAAGTACTTGGTCAGGTCACAATATTTCAAGCAGAACTAAAGGAAACCCATTCTCTAGCAGTGAAAATGATCTTCATATATCTTAAAGGAACAACAGATTTTGGACTATGCTATCTGAAAGAAAATGAGTTAACTATGGTCTCCTACATAGATGTAGATTGGGCATGATGTATTGATGAAAAAAGAAGTACAAGTTGATAAATGTTCTACTTAGGTGACTAATTAGTGTCCTAGTTGAGCAAGAAGAAATCTTCAGTATCCTTATCCACAACAGAAGAAAAATATATCACAGCAGGAGCATGCTATACTCAGATTCCCTACACGAAGCAAACCCTGCAAGACATACAAGTGAAATATGATGAGATTCTTCTGATACTCAGTGACAACATAAATTCTATAAACATCTCCAAGAATCTAGTGATGCATTCCAAAACCAAGCATATTCCTATTAAATTCCACTTTCTATGGGAACAATTCAAAGAAACGAATATCAAGTCAGATTACATTGGGACAAAATAACATATTGCAGACATCTTCACAAAAACTCTTCCTAGGGAGGCCTTTGAGTATATTCGAAAAAATTTGGGGGTAATTTCTACTCCAAATTGATTTCGATAATCTTCTACAAAAACAAAAAGGGGAATATTTTCAATCGGAATTACCCTTTTCCATTGATGTCAAAGGGGGGAGACAAAACCAATAAAACTAGAAGCATGAAGACAAGGGGAGTCAACATGAATACAAAGGAAAGTACAATCACTGGGATCAGAGCATGAAGACAAGGGGATCACAATTGTTTTACTAAGTTTCCATCAATTCCAAAGGGGGAGTTTGTTGGAAAATTGGTTTTCATTGATGTCAACCTTAGAAGAATCCCTAAAGAAAAGCCCAAAATCCCCTAAAATTTATTATGATATGTCCACTTGAATAAGCCTTGAAGAGATTTGAAGGAGCCTTAACATAATTTTATATAACTCCAAGGTTGTCCTCTTATGGTGTAGTTTTTAAGCATAGCCCTCATGGAATGAGATAACATGTGGTTTCTTCCACATGCCCACTTTGAGTTGTAAATAAATGGAGCCTTGAAGAATCCCTAAAACCAAGTGAATAAGCCCCTAAATTCAAGTGAAGAATCCCCTAAATCCAAGAGAATAAGCCCCTAAATTAAAGTAAATAATCCCCTAATGTTAGTCATCCTCAAGGAAGAGGTGCAACCCAAAAGTTGTGACCCTTGGTCGCACCCCCTCATGTGGATAATAATCATGTAAATAAGAGGAGCCTCATTTGGAATTTGAATAACACCAATTCAACCTAGCTAAGGAAGAGGAGTGAATTTTAGGCTAGAGGAGTGAATTTCAACCTACAGTGAATTTCAGCCTAGTGGAGCGAATTTCCAAGGGAAGATGAAGCAAAGAAGGGCAAAATTCCAAGGGAAGATGAAGTCTTATGATGATTTATTCTAAGGTTTTTCTTTGGAGGTCGTCTTGAAATTTTCAATATAACCTTTTTTATAGAATGATTCTAATAGTGAAACTTGGAATTTAGAAGAGATAGAAGAGAATCTTGGGTAGAAATTTCAGATCTTGACTGATTACATGTTTGGAGTTATACTCGGTGGAAGTTGATGTTTTTAAAAATAGGGTTTTCTTCTTCAAAATGAGTCATCTTGTCATTTTCGCTATAATTTTTTTCAGGGAGGTTTCAAGGATCAAAACTTGGATTGATTTCATAGAATATATTGAGAAATATTGAGTACAAGTTTCAGATCTTGATTCATTACAGGTACAAGGTTATACTTGTTGAAAGTTAGGGTTTGTGACTAATCTTGAAACTAGTCCCAAACAAGTGTTCGATATAAAATAGTTATATATGAAGTTTGGTAGGTCCAAATTGAATTCCACTTGTTACATTAGAAGAATAACAAATCCTAATATATTAGTTCTAAGTTTCAGAATCAAAAACAAAAAAATGAGCTTGTGATGAATCTTACAAGTTTGTGGATTTGAGGTATAGTTCTGAGCATTTTTGTATGCAGAATTAAGAAGTGATTTTGGGATTGTATTTGAAGGTTGATTTTGTCTTGTATCATCATTTAAAATATTCCAAGGGGATTGATGTCTCCTTCTAGTTGGTGCTTCCTTCAAATTGGTGCTTGTAAAATATTGAAACTACTTAAGAAATTTTTTCATGGTTTTCTCCTTATTGGGTTTCCATGTAAAACTTTGTGTGAAATGTATATGAGTTTATGTGATGATGAATAACATGATTAATCGTTAATTTTTATGTAGTGCTTGAAGGTTTAAATTGTTGAAATAACTCTGTACTGATTCACCCCCCCTCTCAGTATTCTTGAATATTCTATATGAAGATAGACCCAAAACTACTTTTATTACACTATTGGAGACTTATTCTTATGTTTGGATGCCTTTTGGGTTGAATAATGTTGGAGCAAACTTTCTAAGAGAAATGGATCATTCCATCAAATATTTGATCGAGAAATTTATGGTTGACTATCAAGTTGATTTGATTATTCATTCAAATTTAAGAGAAGAGCATATCAATCATCTAAGAAAAGTGTTTCAATGATGCAGATTGTATGGAATATCTTTGAATCCCAATGAGTGTTTATTTGCATTATCTAAAGGAAAACTCTTGGGACACATAGTTGTTTTTTTTTTTTTAAATGAGTGTAGGTTCTTGTATTACTAAAAGAGATTATGATACAAAAGGTGGTAGTTCCTAGTATGCCCAAAGGGAAATTAGACCAGGGGTTCCGGAGTTGAATTTTATGGGATAGCAGAGGGGTATGAATGGACCACCACCTTGGGAAACTGGCCCAGTCCTACCATAACTAGTTTTGAAAAACTAAACAAAGTCATATATGTAAAAAGACACACAAAAAACAACACATAAATTGAGGCTGACCCTTTGTTGAGAAACATGACTTAACCATTGGTTGAACAAGAGCTAGTCCAAAATGATAATGTGTTTCTTTTTTTCATCCTCCTTTTCCTTGTTGTTATAACCCTAAATTTCACCACACATGCTTACCTGGCATTAGGCCAACTCATATCCCTTCTTTGCCAAAACTCTACTGAACAACTCTTTGAAAATCCTCTTGTGTCAAGACCCACGTGCCCTAACCCATTACTGCACGTGTGTGCATGCTGGATGACTCACAATAGCCCGCGTGTACATAACAAAGCACACAAAAAAGGAAAGTTTCCAATAGAACAAAAAGATATGGGTCAGTTAACTGAAACTCCCGACCATGCATGGCCGAGGGTTCGTCCAAAACCCTNTACCATTTGGAGGAGAAAAAAATATAGCGAAGAAACTCTACCCATTTACGTAATCCATTGTCCCAACCCTTTAGCCTTTCCTCATGCCAAAGGAGATTTAACGCAAAGCAGTTGAAGGATAGAAGAAGAGGAGCCCAGGATCAGGTTCAAGGAGAAGTGGCCAGTCTCAGTTTTTTTGTAAGTTGATTCACTTTTAGTAATAAAAAAAATACTTTTCCCGTCCCAATGCATGAATTGTCTATGGTTTGATTAATTTATGCTTGATTTATAACCCTTGAGTATAGAAGTAGTATGCATGCATAGTTGTTGTTTGTCTTGAGTGCAGGTCATCTGTGGAAGGGGCAGTGCAAGCAAGTGATCAAAGCGCAACGGAGGATCTACATCGAACGCCGATAATAAGGTTGGTGGTCCTTTTCCATGCATTTACTGTGAAAAAGGGGTTTAAATCTTCGGTTGTAGGTTAAAAAAGTAGTTTCTATTCGGTCAAAATCTGCATGCAAGTCTGACCCTAGTTTTCTAGTCCATAGGGTGTTTTTCCCAACAACACCAGGTCCCGTATTTCTTCTGCACCAGCACAATCGGGCTTCCGCAATGGGAGGATTTTGGTCGAATGTGCCCCTTTTGAAGAAAATCTTGGATCTGGTGCTTGATTTCATTATTTTCCATCAGCGAGTGATGATAGATTGGTCCATTAGGCAGTGGGGAACTAGGGGTTAGATCAATTAGATTCTTGACTTGGCAGTGCATCGATACTGCGGTGGGTGAGGAGAAGATGTATATGTACTTTGCTATGATCCCATCCAATTGATTTATACTGCCAAGAGAGGCTCTATGTGGAGTTCATGGATGTTGCGACCACATTCTGCTTATTGTGAGCATGGATCACAAACAATACGAGCTTTCCAGTTTGTGAAATGAACTTACTGCATTGCTTAGCAGAGATTAAATAAATAGTGGTAGGGGGTGCTACCTTTGGTATCCTCTACAATTTTCTACCCAAAGTAATAATAACACTTCTCGGTATAGACTCATACACCACATGTTGCTTCCAAAAATATGGATAGCCTAAAATAACATCACAAAATTCAAGGGGATAAATATCACACAATACATCGTCTTTGAAGGAATTGATGTTTTAGGGAAGACGAAAATGTTTGCTGACACAGAGATCTCATCCTTGGAGAAGCCAATAGATGGTGTAGGGCTGCAGGTGTGTTGTTATCAGCAGGTCCAACTGCTTGATAACCTCTACTGAGATCAGGTTATTCTGACTATTGCTATTGATAATTAAATGCAACAGAGTTCCCTTTACCCACATTTGTGAGTGAAAGAGGCATTCCCCTTCCTCTAGTTCTTCTGGTTCACTTGGTTGGACTTTGGTGGTAGTGACAATGGCATTGGGTTTGACATCAATGATCCACTTCCCACATTTTGGATTTAACTCGGATTCAAAATATGCCTCGGACTCGGAAGCTTTCATCTCAGCCACCAGTGACTTCTTGGAGAGACATTATTTAGTGTTGTGCCAAGGTATTTTATGATATTCACACCATTTTCCCATGTCCTTCTTCGCCTTCTCATTACCCTTCTTGGGTTGTAACTTGGACTGGTTGTACTGAGAGAAATAATGTTTTCTCTATCCCTTGTTTTGTGGGTTGGTGCCACCTTTTCCCTGCTTCGTATGTGAGGAATTTCCAGATCTAAACTCTCACCTCTTCTGCTTAAATTTATACTCAATATTGACAACATATCTATAAGACACACCTAATGATGCGATGCCCACAAACTCCATTTTTGTTTGAATGTATCTATGTAGACAACTGTGGTATTTGAGCACCAAATGTCGTTTAGAGTCTTTCATACTCAATTTCATGCATAGGGTATGGAAAATATTGGTGAAATCTGGTATTGTCTGGTCCCTTTCCTGACACAGTGTGGTCCATCTTGTGTACTGCTCCTTGTATCTTCCAATAGGGTAGTATTGTTCTTTAATGGAATCCATGAAGGAATCCCATGTGGAGGAGATTGCAAATATTGTAGATTCCTCTATGGCCCTTTTATCAGAGTAAGTATCCCACCAGTCCTTAACATGGGGGATGACCTTGAGGAGTGAAAAAGTAATATTTTCCTTGTCGAAAAAGTTGTGGACTGAAAAATACCCGTCTAGAAGATTCAATCATTTATCTACAACATTTGCATCTATCAGTCATTCAAATAATGGAATATCAAAATTTACTCGTACCTTAAAGGGGGTTTCATGGCCTCTTGATGAATATGCATCTCCTGTGGGAAGCTGTCGAAGGATCTGTGCAAATTTGTCCATCATTTCATTTCTTTATCACGCAAGGGCTTCCTCCATAAACATTTTAAAAGGATCTCCTTCATCATATTTCTTCTTGTCCCCCATGTTTTTTTGTTGGGTTGGGTATGGCTAATGTTGCAAAGGAGTGATTAATTTGAGTCCCGACTTCTTGTACCTAGATATTTTTGGGGACATGCACAAAGAAAAATAAACGAAGAACATACCACTCTGATTGTTGATGAATGGAGCTTATGGGAGACATCCTCTAGCTTACAAACCTTTGAGATGTGGAACATAGAAGCTATGTGAG
Source organism: Picea mariana (assembly GCA_032191745.1). NCBI lineage: Eukaryota > Viridiplantae > Streptophyta > Pinopsida > Pinales > Pinaceae > Picea > Picea mariana. The sequence continues at coordinate 225,781 of JASDQU010105907.1, read as the reverse complement.
TCTTTCTCTCATCTTACAAACATGAGAGAAAGCCCCTAAGAAGGGTATGTGGTTGCTACCTGAGATAGAGCTAGGAACGTAGAGATGACCTTCTCCATGATGTGAGTGAGAATAATTCCATATGATTATCTGGTGGAAAAGCGATATGTTGAGTTAGGACGTTCCTGTGGCTAAGCATAAGGTGAATGTGTGAAATCCCAAAAGTGTTGGGCACATCGTCATGTCAACAGAAATGAAGATGATGTGATAGCCTCCTCTAAGAAACAAATTTGATGAGAAGAATCCAAATGATTCTCCTGTCAGTGGCAGTGGGAAAGCAGATATGTAGAGTGGGCATGCCTATGGACGAGCACAGTTGAACGTGTGAATACCTGGTTCTTTTGTGTAATGCAGTGAATCAGAGCTATGACATCCCTATGGATGAGCCCCTAGTGGATGCAAAGTAGAGTGTGTATTATATCCTTTGCTATATAATGTTAAAGAGTCATACCTACCTGTAACCCTAATTGTTATGTAAAGGGTACAGGTCGGCCCCACCTTAACGTGTTTAATAATAATTGTAAAAGATAATTAATATTAATATTAATATTAATTATAATAATAATAATAATAATAATAATAATAATAATAATAAATTATATAGTGACTTAGAGAGGTTGGACCTATTGAGCCAATAGATGCCTTTGTTGATTGGACAAGTCTAATATAAGTAAGGGATGATTCTCCATTGTGGAATCATATCTTCCTTGTGATTTTGGAAATTTCAGCAAACACTTCTACTAAGGAAAAGGTGCGCACCTCTCTTGGGCACTAGTATTCTAGGGCTTAAGCACATTATTGTGTGCTAATTCATTCTTGGTGGTGAAAGGTATTTCTCTTGAAGAATAGAGAAAAGGATTTCACTAGGTTTTCTTCCCTTGTTGAGAAGGGTTTCCCAGGATATATCTTGTGTGTTTGTGCATGGTGTTTCTTCTTGTGATCTTGGTTGCTGCAACATTCTTGTTTATGGTTAAGACATGATGAAATTGAAATGAACTACATGATTAACCTAGATATAAAAAATCAACATGGTATCGGAGCATAGGTCTTGAAGAACCCATTGCACAAACACATTTCACAAGAAAAAGGAAAATAATCACTATTGTCGTACAAGAAAATTAGGGCTTTTTATTGAAGAGGAATTTCAGCCCAAAAACCATCTAGAAAAGTGCGTCCTAGCCCAAGGAACTCTTTGGCACCTTTAGTGCACCTTTTTAGTGGATAGAACTCCCAGAAAGTGAAACCCTAGTTCTCACCAATACCAAAAAACTAGAAGTACCAGAAAACTAAAAGCATCAGAAAACCAGAAGTACTAGAAAACCAGAAGCACCGGTCCAGAAATCCACTGGTCAAGTTTGAGGGGGGGAATTTGGATTTTCATAAATCTGACTGTACCATCTTACTCACCTCAGCTAAGCGAATCTAGCCCCTAGATCAGAATTTCAAAATTTGAAGTTTGAAAAATTAGGGTTTCCTCATAAAACCCCAAGTTGCAAGTTGCAGTTGCAGTAATAGTTGAAGTATCAGTTGTAGTACCAGTTGCAGTCACCCTTGAAGGTTTTTTTGAGTTGGTAATTATTACCATTGCTACCAGATGGTGCCACTACCTGTGAATTCTATCAGAGGTGTGTACTCACATATGTTTAAATTTTTAATATTTAAAGGGTATTTGCAAGAGAAGGGATCTCTTGCCATCGCTCTAGAAGGATCTCAATATCCAACACATTCAGAGGAATAATGCAACCCGGTTTTGATTATTCTGATATGCATCTATTTGTTATGACATTATTTTGATCTAGGTTTCATGTTGAAGCTATGAACATCATACTAACCTTTGGTCAAAATTAAAGTCAAGGTATTAGATGGATTAAATTTGAGATCGTAGAGTTTATTCTCTAACCCAACCTTCTGTCAAGATAGGTTATTTTCCTAGTACAAAAAACAGGTTGAAGAAATCACTTGTCATATTTGAAAGAAACTCAATGGATTGGCTCAGTGCAGAGGTTCAGCGGATTATAATGCGTGCAAATGACAAAGTGTCGTGTTCAAGGGTGACTCTGAGAATTACTTGGTAATGTTCTCAAGAGACTGCTTGGCTTGCTTCTTATAAATTTTCCCCCATCCAGATAGACGAATAACTCTTTTTAATTTAACGAGCTCGAGGAGGGTAACACATGCTCGATATAACTCTCCTTCGGCAAGTTCCTCTTATTTTGTTTAACGAACTGGAAGAAGTAAGGGTTTGGTCCCATATGGGCATGTCGATGTTTGTTTATATGAGTCCAAAGACAGAAAACTCAATTTTTTTTCATGATTATAGAGTCTGGAAAAACACTTAAAAGAGAACTCTCTCAGTTCCTTTTTCGTAAAGTAGTCTGACGAGACCGAAAAAGAGATAAACTATCGCTCGAAAGATGCCCTTTCGAACCTTTTAACGAGCGTGAAAGGAAGCAAGATCACTTGACAATATTTTCATATTTAGAGAGTCTGAAAAGAGATTAAAGGAGACTCCAAGGGGTTCCTTTTTTGTGTATCCATACAGGTCCGAAAAAGAGATAAAAGTCTACCCAGATGCATTCTCATGTATTTACGAGCATGAGAAAGAACAAATACTAAGCTCGGTATGCCCCCAGCTTGAAAGCTAGTGGATTAACTCTAGAAAGATCATCAGAGGCTAGAGACATGCCCTCCAAGCTTCGATTCATTCATCGAAGGATAAGGGTGGATGAAAAGAAGGTTCAAGAGAGGCTACTGTTTCATTTTTAGCGAGGTTGACACAGGAAAAGAACTATGCTCATGGCCTCTGTTTCATTTTTTAATGAGATTTCCACAAAGAAGAAAAACTATGCTCGTTTTCTTGATCATGGATTTCAAGAGGATAATGCTCTAGAAGGGTACCATGTCAAAGGACAAAACTCAGTCATGGCTT
>JASDQU010105907.1:211900-222763 GCA_032191745.1 Picea mariana | reverse complement strand
CGAGCCAAGCTCGAGGTATTTGAAGCAGAGTTACTGAGATCAGAGTGACTCGGGATGAGTCACAGGTGAGTGTTGGGGGTCATTTGGCCCTTAACCAAGTTTTGGAGAAACTTGGTCATGTTTGACTAATTTTGGGACTTCGACAAGCTGGTCGAAGGCGGAACGCAAGGAGAAGTGGATATTGTGGGATCTTGGCCCCTTTTTAGGGCATGTTTGGTTTTAGGGTTTATGTAATGGGTATGGGATGTCAGCCCATGGGTTTACCCATGTTTAGTCCCCTTTGTAAAGTATAAACAGAAAGCTAGGCGATGTAAGTAAGAGAGACTCTTGGTGAGAGACCTGGATGTGTAATGTGGCTGGTGAGCTAAGTGAGAATAGTTGTGGATTCTTCGTGCATACTATGTGTTAAGAACTTGCAGATCTAAGTGAAAGTGATTGTAAGAAGGCTTTGTGCTTAGACCTAGCTCGAGGAAGGAGGATCTGGCGAGGTGCGTGTAGATCTCCTATCCTATGCAGAGTGGGTTCTTGTGGCTCTGATATTGTAGAAGATTGAAATAATACAATAAAGAAGAGAAGAGTCGGTGGATGTATCCCCACACTTGGGTGAACCACGTATATCCTATGTTGTGGTTGCTTTGTGCATTATAGTTGTTATGTTATTGATGTGATGTATTCTTAGTGCAATGATATATGTTAGATGCATCTGATATAGTAGATTTCTTCTTAGTAATGTGAATGAATGCTAAATATGATTTATTTCTATATGCTAAGTGCTTGGATGTATTAGATCTTGTTGAGTACTGCGCTGCTCTGTAACTAGGATTTCAATCTGCGATGTGAATAATGGTTAAATACTGATGAATGTTAACTGCTAAGTTCTCAGTTAAGTGTTGTAATCACATATCTGTGTCCCAGCTAGGTTGTATACACTTGAGTCCTGCAACCACCCCTGCCTCTACCTCGGGTAAGAGCTCATCTTCTTCGCAAGTGTTGCCAAAAGGGTCGGTAGTTAGGGTTTCTTTGGTGCGTTGTTGAAGCGTTGAACCTTGGGTCTACCCCTGTGCCAACATCAATTGAGAATATCTTCACAAAAGGTTCACCCACCTGAAAAATATAAATATTATCCCTTCATGAGTAATATTTCAAATGCCATAGAACCCATGAGTTTTAATGAAGCTAATGAACATAAAGAGTGGAGAAAAGCAATGGAGGAAGAATATGACTCTATAATGAAAAACAAAACTTGGTAATTGACTGAATTGCCTAAAGATAAAAATACCATAGGATGTAAATGGATATACAAAACTAAATTCAAAGAATATGGTAGTATAGATAAATATAAATCCAGATTGGTGGAAAAAGGGTATTCACAGAAACAGGGCAGTGATTATGCAAAAACATTTACTCCAGTAGATAAATTAAACACTATAAAAATGTTAATTGCACTAGCTAAAAAATACCATTGGAATCTTCACCAATTAGATGTAAAATATTTTTTTTTTAATGGTGAGTAAAAGGAGGATTTTTACCTTACTCAACCAGAGGGGTTTGTGAAAAGCGACCAAGAACATTTAGTGTGTAAATTAAAGAAATCATTGTATGGACTGAAACATCCACCTAGGTCATGGTATGAGAAGATACATTCCTTCTTTCTTCAACATGGTTTTATGAGGAGCAAAAGTGATCCAAATATATATACCAAGTTTGATGAAAAGGGGCATGTTTTATTGATTTCCTTATATGTTGATAATTTAATTATTACAAGAAATTCAAAAAAAATGATTAGTGGAATTAAGAAGAAGATGTCACAGATATTTGAAATGAAATATCTTGGTGAGTTACATTACTGCCTCGGTCTTGAAGTTTGGAGAAATGTTGGTCAAACCTTTATATCTCAAGGTAAATATGTCAGAGAAGTAATTAAGAAGTTTAAAATGGATCAGTGTCAAGTTTCTTATGTTCCAATGCAATAGAACATGAAACTTTACTGCGATGATGGTTCGAAGGAGGTAAATGATACAATGTATAGACAGATGGTGGGAAGCTTGAACTATCTCACTACAACCATACTTAACATAGCATAATTTGTTAGTGTGTTAAGTTAGTTTATGGAAAAATGTCTATAAATCCATTGAAATGAAACGAAATGGGTACTCATGTATCTCAAAGGAACAATTACTTATGGTATTAAATATATTAATTCATACGATGTTGAGCTGACACGTTACTTAGATTCAGACTGGGTTGGCAATCCAAATGATCCGAGATCTAATAAAGGTTAAGCCTTTAGTATTGGATACGAGATTGTTTCATGGAGTAGTAAGAAGAAACCTACTATATCTTTGTCATCCACTGAGGCATAATATAAAGCATTGTGTGCAACAACTTGTGAAGTTGTTTGGTCTAGAAGACTACTTCAAGATGTTGGAGAATAACAAAGGAAAGCTATGATAATCAAATTTGATAACCAGAGCTCAATCAAGTTGACAAATAATCAAGTTTATCATTCAAGGAAAAAGCATGTCGATACTCAGTTCCATTTTGTTCGAGAAAAGATGCAGTCTAATGACAATGGTTTAATGTATTCTAATACTAGTGAAAATGTTGCTGATATTTTTACTAAGACTCTTGGGAAGATAAAATCTGAACTGTTTAGGGAGATGTTAGGTGTGGATTTCAATCCTTTATCCATTAAATGGGAGACTTAGAATTAATGGAGATTAGTTGTGGTGATTGGTTGAGGTTGGCTCCAACCATTTCAAGCCGTATGGAATCATGTATATATTGTAATTCTCATTGATTAATTGAATGAAGCATGGCTTTTCTTCCTCTACCTCCAGGTGTTGTCTCGCTTGAGGAGCAGTTTTCATCCTCTCTTTTCTTAAGTATATGTGCACCAAGAAGGGGGAATGATATGAAACACATCCATAATAAAATATGAAATGGTTAATAACTCATCTCAATGCAAAGCACTTCACAAAACCATAATTTTTGGCTATGAAAATGAAGTTATCAACTATAAAAGTTGATGACAATATTGAAGGAAGAAGTTGAGAGAATGAGGGAACCATGTTAGTTCATTCAATGACTACTTGACTCATTAAAAATTTTAAAAACAGAGAGAGGAAGAGCATTGTAGTTAGGGAGTAGAAGAGATCAGGACGCTTTCCCTTCCAATGGTTTCTTTCAAAGCCAACGTTGCATATAAACCCATGCACAACAATTGAGAAGAGGTTATTTTGCAGAGACAAGAGGGAATGTTGAGTAAATTCCTACAAATATAAATTTTACATGCTCCCTAGAATAAAACATTGTCATAATTTTGCAATTGATGATAAATGAACACCCATGTTGTGATAGATTTTTTCCTTCAGTTTTTCTTTAAGGTAATCTCTATTTGTTACTTGTTGGGAGACCCATGCATTGGCCTTTACATGGATTTCAAGTTAATTTAATCTATTAATGTCACCATTATTCCCTTTACAAAATTGATCATCCTTAGCATCATTATCGCTAGACCACTGTGACCTAGACCACTTTGACCAACTTCGGTTGTTCCTCGACTCCCATTTTGATTTCTCCTTGATTGAATCATTAATTGTACCCGTAGCTCAATTTCTCCTCGATTGAATCGATGGTTACTCACTTACTCCTTTGATAGGATCGCTAGATAGAGTCTATTTGCTTGTGTTAGGTTTAAACCTTGTGTAACATCAAACTTACACTATTTACACAATACATAGTTTCCTCCTCCAATCATAGTTGTGATTCATCAGATGATACACACAAATATGAAAAGAAACATTGTGCTCTCCAAGCTCTGCATTTTGATTAATTACCTACATCCATTATGTGGTATGTTGAAATCTCTCAATGTACAAATATAATTATTATGTGCACCTTATTTATTACCTACATTCATATACTTATTGAAAAACAATAATATATATGTTTTTTATACGAGAAGAAGTTCTTTCATCTCTCTTATGGTTAGAAGATATATTTAACAACTAGAGATGTCTTGTTGATGAAATTGTGAAGTTTGAATATTTTAATAAATAGACTAGACTATTCAATCAGAATTTGAATAGATTGGACTTGCTAAGTCTTGTTACTACACAAAAATACTCCAAGCTTTGCGACCAAATTTGAACAAATCAATTCATTATTTTTAATGAATTCATCTTGGGAAGCTTGATCGATTGATTACAAAGACATTACACTATTTTTGTGCAAAAAAGTATCCATGTTGATGAGACTATTTATGGATGATATGGTATTAGAGCCCAATTTCAAAAACACATGGTGAACAACTTATATTGTAAACACATGTAGTGGATATTAAAAAAATGGAGAACTAGCATTCCAAGATCTAAAGAGGACAAGAAACCTAAAAATGGTAGGGACATCTCATAAAGAGAATGAAGGGGAAGATACAAGAGTTAGGTTCAAGTATTGTTGCATTCACTAATATGGTAACATAACTAGTGGTAATGAAGCATAGGGAAGCTCACATAGTATATACTGAATGAAGAAGAAAAGGATGACCAAAATATTCCAATGATGAGAATCTTGGAGAAACAAGTAAAAAACTATCTTCCTCCATCTTCCAATATTCCATTTAAGGTTGATCTCTAAAACTTGAAATACCAACTTATGATGGTCAAGTTAATGCTAAAAGGTTGAATACCTAGTTGAAACAACTAGAGGTGCATTTTTTCCTTTATTGGATAAAAGAATCACCACATATTTATTTTTCCCATCTCAAAATGTTTGGGCATGCTCTATTATGGTGGAGGATCTATATGGATGCATTGAGGATAGGAAAATATATTAAATGGGAGGAGTTTAGGGAGACATCAAAATAACAATTATATCCCATAGGCTAAGAAGAGGAACAACTTATGAAATAGTAGTATCTTTACACTAGTACATATTGGAAAAATTTCAATGTTTTATTTGCGACGTTATGGACAAAATTGGCCATACTGTCGAAAAATAGAGGAAATTTTAATTTTTTTCTCCATATTTCTCGATAACGTCACTCTTGCGATGTACTACAAACACAGATTTTTATTGCGACAAAGTTAGGAAGACGTCGCTATTGCGACAACATTGGATTTTTGTCTCTCTTGTGACATTATAGAAAATAGGTTTTCTCCATCCCAATAGTCACCTAGTATTTGACCAAGTCAACTTTGACTTGGCCAATTATCGTCGAAATTGCGACGTTATAAAATATATAAATATGTTGCAGTTTATGGATATTGCAATAGGTTTTCTATAATAACGACACTTCAAAAAGGGTATAATCCGATCTTCTTGGCGAACAAAAAACAAGTATTTTTTTAGTATATGTCTGTGGGGAAGAATGTCAGAAAACATTAGAGGTGGGAAAAAAATTAAAGAGGGTGAAAAGGGTGATGGTAAATGTTATTTCCCTTGAAACAATTGTTTTACTAGATTTCCCGAAAGAGTTTTAATAGAAACAACTAAAAACCATTGTAGAAAATATGGGCACATGGAAGGGGGATCAAATGAATATCGTCCCATGGTAATTGTCTATATATACATTCATTATTTGTTTTAATATTTATTGTATTCTCAAACTTTTATATTGTTTTATACATGCACTAATTTTTCATGATTTTTTGTAATTATACAGTTACATTTCCCCCCTAACTCTATGCACAAAGCACAAAGTAGTAGCGAAAATGATGTTGTAGTACAAGATGAAAAACTTGAAGCAGATAGTGAAGATCAAGTTAATGATCCCATGGAAGTAGATGACAATAATAACATAGTTCAAGATGATGGGACAAATAAAATGATCCAAGACTTATTCAGTCATCTATATGAGGATCATAGAGACATTAGTGATGGTATTTATGATGAACCTCTGATTGAAAAGGAAAATAAATGACTGTATAAAGGGTCAAGAGAAAATATTCTCTCCACTGCATTGCTATTGGTGAACTTGAAAGTTACGAATCATTTGTTGAACACTTGTATGACACAAATCCTAAAGTATGTATTATGTTTCATCACATCTACATAAAGGTTGACTTTTCCCCATGTTTTTTAGTGTTAATTAATGTGTAAAATGAAAATGAAATATTTACAATTACTATTCTTTAACTAACTATTTATTTTTTATGTTTTAGATTGTTAGGTGAATTTATGTTACCCTCGTCAAATATTTTACCTCGCACATATCGAAATTTACATGCCATTATGAAATACATTGGAATGGAGTATCAAAGTATATATGCATGCCCTGATGATCATATTATATGTTATGGACAACATGCGTGGAAAACAGAATGCCCGGTATGTGGTATCAGTAGATATTGAACCGATCAAGTAACAAAAATGGTCCCTCGAAAGGTTCTCTGACATATTCCCATAATTCCACGTTTGTAATGATTGTTCAGGTGCCAAAGAATAGCACAATTTATGGATTACCATGCACAAAATATAATTGAATATGGCATTCTTCGAATGCCTACAGATGGTTATGAATTTAAGGAAATTGTTGCAAAATGGCCATAATTTACAGATGAACCTCGTAATGTTAGGCTTTCATTAGCAACTGACAATGTTAATCCATTTGGAGAACTTCGATCTGTTAGTTACAACACCTAAAGTCCATAGTGAATCTATTGATCAATCAACCTGTTGCTTGTCAAGGGAGGGTTCTCACTGCTCAGTGTGGTCTATTTTTGTTATCAACAATAAAATTCCTCCTTGGATGTCAATAAAGAGGGAGAACATAATGTTGACAATGATTATTCCAGGTATTTTTTTACATTAATTTTTTTAATTTAAATTTTTCATTTTTCTCTTTTTTTTGCATAACATCTCTTATTTATTTATTTACGTATATATACATACCATGGTAGTTATTTCATGTAATTTCAAACAATTAGGTAAGTACCAATTTAAAGATATGAATGTGTATATCAATCATCTTATCGACGAGCTACTAAAGTTATGGGAGGACATAACTATGTATGAGATCTGTAAGCCAATTGGGTAGAAGAGATTTCAATGTCATGGAATACTTTTGTGGACAATTCATGATGCCCAAGGACTAACACATTTTTGTGGTATGTAACATTCCATATTTCACGCTTGAATATTATATAATTAATTGAATATATCATGCATGGTGTTTAAATAATCATTTCATATATTAATAATTCACATTAATCCATCTGTTTCAAGTCTTCAAACAAAGCGTAAATTTTCATGTCCAGTTTGTGGTCCTAAAATGAAATCTCGTCGGTCAAAAATTTTAGGAAAGGAGGTGTTTGATGAGTGTTGAAGGAAAATCTCCCTATAGATAGGTAGATCGCCTCAAAGAGCTAGACTCTTAACTCTAAGACAAAAAGTGCTTATCATGGTGACTGACTTCCTTTGAGATCTAGGTGGACTAGTGTGTGAGAAGGAAGGAGAAAAGAAGTACCTTTTACCGGTGTTTGTCCCTGCATTCTCTGAGTTGAGCTCCAATATTTAACTCTTCGATAAGCCTTGTAGACAAACAAAGTACGACCACTTCCTACTCCATCAAGATTAGTCTGAAATAGGTCTATCTACTAAAGAGACAAATTCATGTGAGATCAAACATGAATTAGAAAGAAACAGTCCAAGCAAATTATATTAATGAGGACAAAACATTGCTTACAGCCATAGATGAATTGCAGCAGTTTCGTCAAGTCCTCCTTGTCTACCCCTTGCTCAAAAGATCCATACTCTGAATGATGATAGCTTCACTGATTTCTCCCTATGAGATCATAGGTCTCTTGCTTCCAAAATATCTTTGTTCCAGCACCACTTATAAGATCATAAGTTTGTTGTGATTCTCCCTTTCCAGTCCCCTTTCACCATTAGAAAGCTTGCTTATATAGCCTTGGAGGGGCTCAACAACTTGAGATATCCTTGGGGAAGGTGAGGATTTTACTCCTTCAATTGAGGGTCTACCCTAATATCATGGTCGGACTAGGGATTCGAGCTCAACTTCCTTCTAAGAATGAAAATATCCTTCCCCCATTCATCTCAACAACTCAACTATTGCCTAAAATAGGTAGCGCTCCCTCAAAAGGGCACTTAGAGCACTATAGCACTCCCTAGTAGGCTTTAGGGGAGCACCAATGCTTCTGAGGGTAGGAGCGCTCCTACAGAAAGGCCAAAGAGCTTTATAATGCTCCCAGATAGTGTAAGGGGGAGCGCCAGCGCTCCCAGAAGAGGTATAGGGGAGCGCTCTCCTCCAAAACTTAGTTTTTTGAGTGTTTTCAGATGGCAAAAGGTTCATGAGCCCAGTTAACCTTTCCTCCTCTTCCAAATCAAGTGTTTGACATGTGCCAAGTGTCCTCTTGATGTCATTTACAGGCACGACATGGGCATCATGGAAGTATTCTTTATTTAACACTTGCAACACTTGTGAGCAAAAAGTGACACTTGTGAACCTTGTAATGACGACACTTGCGACACTATCAAAGTGAGTATTTTTTATGTGTAACAGATTGCCCCTCAAAGTATGAAGTTAGAAGACAGGAAATGATAACTGAAATGCTTTGTAGACTTTCAAGCAAGGGTATAGACGCAGAGAACCTGACAAAAGCTGCACACAAACATCTAACAAATATTATGACATGTTTCAAACCCAAGGTAGGCATACCTATGCTTGGGTGATCAAGACTTGCAAGATATGGCCGCCATAAAATACACTAGGGATCCATAATTGTATTGATAAAAAGGTATAGCCACTGAAAATACACTATGGATCTATACTCTTATGACATGAAATGATCGTAGGCACGAAGAATACACAGTGGATCTATGAGATGACAAGACATAGCCACGACTAATACAAAGTGGATCTATGTAAAAATATATGTGTCATTGTTCAAAAGAAACTCCATCTCAACTTGGGCAAAGTACATATCAAAGTGATCACTCAACCCAGGGTCTTCTTACCAATCCCGATGTAGTACGAATCTAACCATGTGAATAGATGTCCTGATGTCGAACATGGCAGAAACCACTTGATTACCGATCAATGATGTAAACCGTTAACAAGTGCGAGGGAGATCACCATTAATGTCAATGATTCCCAAGGTACTCTAGTACATTCCAACAAATGTGAATGGATGAGATGAAGTCTAAGATCTGTGGAATCATCCGATCAGAGGTCAATGATGTAAACCCACTGTCAGACGTGAGGAGGCATTCCATTGAGGCATGCAGGTCCCAAAGTACTAACTGGTTTCTAAGCCTAGTTCCTGGATAATGTGTTGAAGTTGACAGGAATAGACTCGTCGAAGGAGGGCCTTGATGTATCCCCCATCAACGACACGAAATGGACATAGAGATGTAATTGGCAGATCAAATGAACATGGACTGACACGGTATTGAGACAAGATGTTTGTGGTGGCTGACTCTCGAGGTGGATACTTCCCTTGAACACTGAGGTAGAACAACAGAAACATGACATGGACCAAAAATTTATGATGCAGTGGATGCTATGACTTACGTCAGGTGACCCAAAGGAGTGAAAGAAACTCAAAGGGTTGGCTCAGTGCAGAGGTTTAGCAGATTAAAATGTGTGCAAAAGACAAAGTGTCGTGTTCAAGGGAGACTCTAAGAATTACTTGGTAATGTTCTCAAGAGACTGCTTGGATTTCTTCTTTCAAATTGCCCCCCATCCATATAGACGAGTACCTCTTTTTGATTTAATGAGCTAGAGGAGGGTAACACATGCTCGATATAACTCACCTTCAGTAAGTTCCTCTTCCTTTGTTTAACGAACTGGAAGAAGTAGGGGTTCGGTCCCATATGGGCCTGTCAATATTTGTTTTAGCGAGTCCAAAGGCAAAAAAATCGAAGGTTTTTCATGATTATAGAGTCTGGAAAAAAACTTAAAAGAGAACTCTCTCAGTTCATTTTTCATACAGTTAGTCTCACGAGGCCGAAAAAGAGATAAACTACCACTTGAAAGACGCCCTTTCGAACCTTTTAACGAGTGTGAAAGGAAGCAAGATCACTCGACGATATTTTCATATTTAGAGAGTCTGAAAAGAGTTTAAAGATAACTCCAGGGGGTTCCTTTTTCGTGTATCCATATAGGTCCGAAAAAGAGATAAAAGTCTACCCGAATGCATTCTCATGTATTTACGAGCACGAGAAAGAACAAAGACTAAGCTCGGTATGCCCCCAGCTTAAAAGCTGGTGAATTAGCTCCAAAATGATTGGCAAAGGCTGGAGACATGCCCTCCAAGCTTTGATTCATTCACTGGCTCTGAGGTCATCACCAATTTCTCTAGTAGATGAGAAAAAGGAGAAGGGTGGATGAAAAGAAGGTTCAAGAGAGGTGACTGTTTCATTTTTTAACGAGCTTGACACAGGAGAAGAACTATGCTCAGGACTTCCATTTAATTTTTTAATGAGCTTACCACAGAGAAGAGAAAATATGCTCGTAGTTTCGTCTAGATCAGGGCTTCCAAGAGGATAATGCTCTAGAAGGGTACCATGTCAAAGGAAAAAACGCGGTCATGGCCTCCAGGAGATCTTCACTGGATGGAAGATAATCACTCGAGCAGGAACACATGTCGAGGGTCGTGATAGGATTAAGGAGATCGGGCTCCAATAATCCTACCGAAGAAATCACCATGTCCACTACCGGATCCAAATCATCGAAAGTTGAAATCATGGGTGATAATGCCACATAATTGACATGCGGCGGGGGTGATATTGTCTACATATAAAAACCACTTAGGGAGGTAACCCATTCAGGGCCAATGAATGAAAGTTGATCAATAGTCACAATTCTTCCATTGTGAGGGAAAGATATCACACAGAAAA
>JASDQU010105907.1:199013-210019 GCA_032191745.1 Picea mariana | reverse complement strand
CCCCAACACTCACCTGTGACTCATCCCGAGTCACTCTGATCTCAGTAACTCTGCTTCAAATACCTCGAGCTTGGCTCGAGCTGCTTCAACCTATTTCTTTGCTAGAGGCTACTGCTTGGAAAACTCTTGAATGACCTTCTTGGTGACAGGTCCTTCCAATCATTGTTCAACTAAGGTGACTACTTGTTCTAGTTGTGCACCTTGTCCTTCAATTTCCACAAAAAGTGTGCAAGCTTCATCCTTCACTAGTTGGAGTCTTTGAGTTACTTCCATGACCTTTTTCTGAATGACATGGGCCTGTTGCTAAACCATGCATTTTTCATGGGCTCTTTTCATCCTCTCGACCGATGATAGTAGCTTAAACTGCGCTTGCACTGTTGCTTCTTGTTGTTTTTCCTCTTGGAGTTGTGACTCCAGTGTCCTGAGCTCAGGGTCCTCTGTAAGGCGCTCATAGGTCTGTGCACTTCGAATCCTGAGATATTTACATTCCAAGGCTAATGCCTTGATTCTCTCAACTGTGCTCCTTGCAATTTCTTCTCTTATATCTCGCACTTCTTGCGGAGTGCTTGTCACTGTCTGTAATTCCAATTCTGTTTTTTTTTGTTGGAGTTGTTGAATGGCTTCAATAAGCTTCCCCAATTGACTTTCCACTGGGTATTCTTCCATCTATTCTAAGCCCATCATAGAGTGGAGTGATCTAGTGACTACTTCTTTAACTCCAACTACTCTGAGAGCAACTTTTCTTTCTCCTTCTGGATATGCGGTCTATCCTCTGCAAACTTCATCTGGAGGTCATCTTTTTCTTGCTGCGCAACTCGATGTTGTTTTATGGATTCCTCTTTTGATTTCTTCAGGGCCTTTGTGGCATGTTCATTTTCCTCCTGGACATGATGAAGGCAAGCTTCCATCGCATCTGCTATCCTGCATAGCTGGGTAGACTCATCTCCTACTTCTATGTTCCTTGCTGAAAACGATGCAGTAGGCACTGCATGGCTTGAATGGAGAGCCTGTTGTATTCCTTTAAGCTCTACTTCAATGCGATCATACATGGATTCTTGTTTTTCTTCATTGTGTTGTAAAATATATTCTGATGTATCTGATACGACAATGATGATGAGGTCGATGTCATCCACCGTGAGCATAGTCTACAACTTGGGCTTACTAGCTTTCAACTTCTTCCATGATGTAGGTTTCATTGGGGAAACCTTTATTTTCTTAGATGTATATGCCTTTTCAAGGGGGTTCCTAGGTGGTGTTACTTCACCCTTCTTCTACTTGTCTTATTCCCCTTGTTTCTCTTCTTTGTCTACTTCTTCATCTCCTCCTCCGCTAGGTGAATCTGATGCAGTCTCTTCTGATGCGTTATTTATTTCTTGTACATATTCCTTATTTTTATTCCTGCTACTGCTGGGTGCATCATACTCTTCACGAGTGACCACAGGACTTCCAATGAGGTCGAGGTCAGATAGTTCTTCCTGGTCGACTCACATAAGGAACTCTACAGCCCATTCCTTAGTGATTTCTTCCAGGTCCTCCTCTGTGAGCTTGTAGTGGGATTGAAGCTCTTATTTATGTTCATCTCCATGCGCAGTGATATAAATAAAATGTCTATCTTCGTGGAAATTCATAATTGGCCTGTACCTGTCCAAGGTGTTCGATGTCATACGAGGGAAAGAATCAATATCCCTATTCAACTATAGGTAATAGGTGTGGAGCACCACGTTTGACTGCCATTGTTTAGCAATGTCTCTCGAATACCAAAGCGTAGTGAACTTCACAGCTAAGGGTTCAGATGGCTCAATTTTAGGCAAGGTTGCACCTTTTGGAATCTCCCAAGTAGTGAAGGCGATGAGGATCAATAGCCAACTAAAATGGAACTCATAGCCCTGATCCTGAGATTCATGATAGTCTTTCTCTAACTAGTTAACGAGGTAGCTCACCCAGTTCGTTTGTAGCTCTTCCACGCATTTTCCCACGAGGTCAACAATGAACCCTCTAAACTGCGTGGGTCTGTTCTTCTATACTAGCTTACCAGCGATCAACTGGCAGGCTAGGTGTAATGCACCATTCTGGATGGAGGCTACCTTGTAGCCTTGCTTCTCCTTTTCCACATCGCCATGGGTATCTTTGATTCTCTGCACCAGGGCATGATATGCAGCCGTCCCTAGATAAAAGTCTTGTGGGTTTGGTCCTTGCATGCTTAATCCAGTGATATGATGGATCAATGCCGGATCAACTGTGATACGCTTGCCCAACCATAGGTAACCTCCATGGAAGCATGACAATAATATTTTAATGCACGTGTTAACCTCCCGATGCCTTCCAAAGTGGGGAATCTTCATTACATTCAGGATGGTGGACCTTGTGATGTCCATGGTTCACGGCTCAGGGATGAACTTCAACTTCTTCCCCTTGGTCCTGGTCAAATATTTGTATGGTGCGAGCATGCCATAGTTCTTTCGGTCTCCTAAGTTATAGTCATTGATATTCAATGTCAGAATCCTCTCCAACTGTGGTCTGATTGTGCATATTCCCTTCAGGAGGTACGCAGTGATCACTGTGTAGTCGAAGTCTCTCAAGACGCTATCATGACTCACCACGCCAGGCAAAGGATAGATGGGATGAGCTTCACATTTGCTAATTCATCACGATGCTTTGTTCATTTCTCTGTCGCAGCTCGGGATGGTCCAGATCCACGAGCAATCGACGAGGATACTTGCACTCCTCTCGTTGATGAGGCTTAGATGCCTGCGGACATCACCTTTTGATCCATGAGGTCTATTAGGATCTCTTCAATGGATTTTTCTACTATGCTAATTTCGTCCGACATGCACACTCGATATATTATATCTTAGGTTGGTGAACAACACTCAATGTAAGAGAACGGATGGCGAGGTCTCAATAATCACGTGCGAAATCAACTAGTTCTATGTGGGCTCGGATAATCACAATTGGAAAAAGTGTTCTCGGTGAAACGCTCGATGGGATAAATAGACAACGTCGTAACAGACTCTTCCAGCAGGAAGGAATGCCTAAATCAATGCAATTCCATCTATTATGGTGCGGTCCCAACGGTCCAGTGGTGAACATTCCGGCAATAACTTCATTTCTAGCCATTCTGGAGTGTCGTTCTAACGGTCGAGATGCATCCAATGGTTGGGACACATCCAACGGTCATATTTCTTCATCATGGAGAAGTGCCAATTTACACTGCTCTGATATTCCGACAAAGTTCCAGTTCTGCAAACCTTTCTTCTGTGAAGTTCGCTTTGGAACTTCCCGCAATTTCTCTAACTTTGTTTTCTTCTTATTGAGCTTTTTGGCCTTCTTTCCTGAAATTTGAGTCACTGGTTTCTTCTTTTCATTATCATTCTTATCTCCTCTTGGAATATGAACTTTGCACTATGGAGGGTCTTTCATAGGGTTCAAGGGTAATACTTCTTATATTTCCAGGGTAGGTGCTCTACTCTCTTGTACATACAGGTGTTTCAAGTCTTCCTATGTTCTTTCAACTTCGATGTCCAAATATTTGGTCCTTAGTAGATTCCACTGGTCCTCTTTTTCTTCCAGTAAGTGCGCTATTCTCCTAGCCATGATATCTCTTAGTTCTTTCTTTTTCTTTTCTAGATCCTCCTCTTCTTGTTTTCTTCGTATCTGATCTTTTTCAATCCATGTTTTTCCTTGCAAAATAGCAAATGGGGCACTATTCTCAAAAAACTTAACGATCTCAAATTCTTCTTCTGTCGAAGTTCCATGAGCACTCATAGATGTCTGGGTAAGTCTTCCACATAGGGTTATTATCTTTCCTCTAAATAATCCTATTCCTCCTAATGAAGGAACCATATCAGGCTTTCCCAAAAATTCCCAAGTTCTTTCTGTCATGATATTCATCTAGGTTTCCTAATCCAAAACACAACATATGTCGAAGTCTCCTATTCTTGTTTCTATGTGCTCCTTCTCTTTTAAGATCTCTGATAAGTTGATATCTATGTGATCGTTCAGGGTTTCTTTCATCTGTAATAATGCATTCTCTGATTCTTTATGGGGTTTGATCATATCCTTAGTTTCTTGGCCTGTCCCATGGTTTTCTTGTTTCATATTCATCTTTTCAACTTTAGCAATCATTCTAGGGAAATCCAAAACTTCATGGTCCATAGCTTTACAACAAAGACACCGAGGACCTCTACCAATGCATTCCTTAGCAATATGTCTCGATTTTCTACAACTATAGAAAATAGTTAATCCTCTCTTTCTTTTAAATGACCCCCAACCTTTCTTGTACTGCGCACTGGGATCAATGTAACTAACCTGGAAAAAAATATTTCTAGGATCCTGCATCCATCTGTTAGTCCAAACATTATTTCTATGCATAGGAATAACATATCTTTCATTATTCTTATCAGATCTATTCACATCCAATCTTCTTTCTTCTAGTTGTGCCCTAGTTTTCAGACTAGGACAAAATCTATCAAACATACCTGGATCCATTCTTTTGAAACAAAAAATTTCACTTATATTACCTTTATCAGAGCACAAAGCTTCAAGATATTACCTCTTTTCTTCAGATCAAACTTCTCTTCTTAGCACAGAGCTTTGCAGTCAAGTAGAATATTGCGCACCAAAGCAACAAATCTATGCACAGAGCTTTCTTTTCTTAAGTTCTCAGCAATCATAGTTTCAGGTCCCGACAATGGAACCATTTGTTGGCACAGGGGCAGAACCAGGGTTCAATGCTTCAATGGCACACCAACAAAACCCTAACTATCGGCCTTTTCGGAAACATGCAAAGTAGATGAAGTCTCACCCAAGGTAGAGGCAGGGGTGGTTGCAAGACTCAAGTGTCTACAACCTAGCTAGGACACAGATATGTGATTACAACACTTAACAGAGCACTTATAAGTTAACATTCATCATCATTTAACCCTTATTCACATCATGGATTGAAATCCTAGTTACAGAGAGGCACAATATTCAATAAGATCTAATACATCCAAGCACTTAGCATATAGAAATAAATCAGATTTAGCATTCATTCACATTACTAAGCAGTAAGCTACTATATCATATGCATATAACATATATCATTGCACTAAGCATACATCACATCAATAACATAACAACTATAATGCACAAAACAACCACAACACAGGATATCCGTGGTTCACCCTAATGTGGGGCTACGTCCACCAACTCTTCTCTTCTTTATTGTCTTCTTTCAATATTCTACAAGCTTAGAGCCACAAGAAACCACTCTTTATAGGACACGATATCTGCGTGCACCTCGCTAGATCCTCCTTTCCCGAGCTAGGTCTAAGAACAAAGCCTTCTTACAATCACTTGCACTTAGCTTTGCAAGTTCTTAACACACAATATGCATGAAGCATCCACAACTATTCGCACTTAGCTCACCAGCCACATTACACATCTAGGTCTCTCACCAAGAGTCTCTCTTACTTACATCGCCTAACTTTCTATTTATACATTACAAAGGGGCCTAAACATGGGTAAACCCATGGGCCGACATCCCATACCCATTACATAAACCCTTAACCCAGAAAATCCCTAAGAACGGGTCGAGATCCCATGATCTCCACTTCACCTTGCGCTTCGCCTTTGACCAACTTGTCAAACTCCCAAAATTGGTCAAACATGACAAAGTTTCTCCAAAACTTGGTCAAGGGACAACAATTGACTAGTGACTTCTTCTTCATTTTGTTAAGATTTTTCTTCACTACTAGATGTATCCATGTCACTGGGTGCCTTTTCTTGTTGGTGCTTCTCTTCTTTGACTTCTTCATTTTCAAGAAGTACATGCCATCCTTCATGACTATTGTCTTCATTGTTTCCTTCTTCCCGTTCATGGAAAATTACATCTCCACTTGCAAACATTTTTGAGTAGATGGATGAAACAATTTATATGATTTAAATTCTGAATAGTACCCTATAAAAATACATTTGATAGCTTTAGCATCAAACTTCTTCATGTTCTCCTTTGGAATATGTGCAAAGGCCTTGCACCCAAATATCCTCAAATTATTAACTTTTGGTTTAGAATCATACAAGGCTTCGAAAGGAGCTTTATGATCAAGACACCTTGTTGGAATTCTATTCTTTAAATAAACAATAGTGCTAATGGCCTCATCCAAAAAAGATTTTGAGAGATTCTTACCTTTCATCATACTTTGTGCACACTCCACCAGAGATACATTTTTCCTTTGTGCAACTCTGTTCTATTGTGGAGTGTGGGGCACTATAAATTGTTGTACTATTCCATGATCTTTGCAATAGTTGATGAATTTCCCCAATTTGTAATCTCCCCCTTGATCCGAGTGGACGATTTTGATGGGTTTTCCTATTTTCTTCTCCACCATGTTTTTAAATTCTTTGACGTATTAAAAAACATCACTCTTTTTCCTAAGGAAATAAACCCATGTGTATCTTGTGTAGTCATCAACAAATAACAAAAAATAATAAGCACCACCTAAGGACCTTGTCTGCATTGGTCCACAAACATCAGCATGTATAAGCTCTAATACATATTTCTTTCTCCTATCCGGATTAGAGGGAAATTCATCTCTCTGCATCTTTCCTAATGCACAACCTTCACAAGAAGCATTCTCATTCTTCAACATAAGGAGTCCTTCAACCATACTTTGTTTTTGTAATAACAACAAATCATGATAATTAATGTGACCATACCTTTGGTGCCAAAGAGTTTCTATAGGCATAGTTGCAGAAGTACTCAATGCTTGATGATTCTTGCTGGTGACATCAAGTTTGTACAGACCTCCAACTCTGACTCCTAAGGAAACATTCATGTAATGATACTGCAAGTCCTTCACTATACAATGTGTCTTGAAGAATAAGACCTTCAAATTATGATCTGTAATGGTGGACACATAAATCAAGTTTTTCTTTATCCCAGGGAAATACAAAACATTGTGAATATGTCTGACAGTACCATTCGGAAGTGTTACTAGAATATTCCCATATCCCTTGATTTGATAAGAGCGATCACCTCCAAGATAAATATGGGCACAATTATGTGTTTCTTTAAAGTTTATATACCAATTCTTGTTACATGTCACATGATTTGAAGCTCCATAATCAACAAACCATGCATCGACATCACAACGCATCATTAGACACAAACAATTTGAGATCTTTTGAATTAATATTCAGTTTTTCTTCTGGAAAATGTCGTGAATGTTTTCTATTTTTATGCCTAGCCTCATCATTTTTCTTCTTATAACATTCTTTGGCAAGATTCCTAGTCCTACCACAATAAAAGAACTTAGGTTCATTTCTATTCGATGACATACCTTGATTTGGCTTTGGAATTGACTCATCTCAAATGAATTTCCTCCTACACCTCCTTCTCATGGTTTCCCTTTAGGGAATGTCTTGTTTGACCATAGGGCTAATTATGAATTTTGAGGCTTCAAATTCACGCGCCTCTCTTCCTCGCAACATTGTGCGAATGGAGTTCTCCTCTTCAAGCAAAGTTCTCCTCTTTAAGAAATGTTTTCTAGTTATTGTTCTTAAAAATCTTCTCAGAATAACATTTAAAGCTAATATGGATTTTCACATATATTATAATGTTGTTCTTCATCATCATAATCAATATTCTCATCGAAAACCAAGGTTTGTTTGATTATTTCCTATTTAATCAACTCCCGTCCTTTATTATCATCCCCATTATTGTTTTTGACATTGTGGTATGTATTAACAAATTCTAACACACGAATTAGTTCAATATATTGAAATAATTTCATATAGATATAATTCAAATATGTTTAATTAAGGAGCTGGAGATAAAAGTATCTTAATGGACCTCACATTAACTTCACTTTAGTTTATGATCTTCGTCCACGACCCACAACATATCACATTTATTATACGACTTCGACATTACTGGAGAAAAAGCTAACTTGATGTTGAGTAAATAAATTATTGAAAAGGAACTTATTCAAATTTATTGCATTTGTCATCTAGTAGTGCAGATTAGTGTTACTGAAAAGATTAGCGTTACTAAAATCAATTTCAGATATACTTCATATTATTGCAATTTTTCTACGAATTGCTTTACATTTCACGAATCATAATGATTAGTGTGGGTCTGTAATTGATCTACATGCACACAGGATGAATCATCCCTTGCTCAATCTGAGGTTGACAAAGCCACCAAGGTTATTGAATGGATTCAACACATCCGACAAAAGGTCCATGAATTTTTACAAAAAGCCAATGATAAGTACAAATAGCAGCATGATCAACACTGGGTTCCACTCCTCAGCTATACCTTTCCAATGATATATCGAGCGCCCAAAATGGATATGGTATGCAAAATTTACACCCTTGGGAAGTTGACGTATCAACTACCCCTATCGAGGCCCACAAACCTTTTGGCATTTCATCTATGGGGGTTAGGGTTTTGGATTTTTAGGGTTTTCTCATTTATGATTTATGTTAAAAAGGCCTTTGGAGCCTCATTGTACAACTTCTTGTGAATGGGCATAGCCATCACATCTCTTATCAGAGATAAGTTGCCACCATTCGAGCAAGTTTGTTTTAGTCTGCATTTTTACAGTTTCAACATGTTCTCTTTATTAATAGAAGTCAAGTTTTACTGTATCTCTGTGTATTTAATTTCTATACATATGTATTTCATTTTGTTCCATTTGTAAATCATGATTTACATGGTTGTACCACATAAGTTTCTAGACCAACATCATATAGTAAGTATTTAAAAATCAATTGGATTGATAACCATTATCGACAAAGCATTTACATTTTGGTCCTTCACTTGAACTTTGATTTGGAATAATGAATTTGTGTCTCTCCTTTCCTTTGGTTGTTTCAATATTGATCCAAGTGGATATCGGTGGCCACCCACCTTTTCCAACTAGCTCAAAACAATTTTCTGGCAATTTTGACAATTTACTATTTTTAGCAGGTTTTAACTTCCAGGGCCATTTTGAGGGCCTAAATGAAGGTTTTTCGATATAGATGTTCTCAATTATAGTCAAAGGCATAATTAAGCCCCCAAAATGAATCTCCTCGGTGATACCTTTCCAACGAGCTATCATGCGCCTAAAACGGAGATCGTATGCAAAAGTTATGACCCCAGGAAGTTGATGTACTAACTTACCCAAACGGGGCCCACATGAATTTTGGCGGTCCATCTCCTAGGTTAGGTTTTTGGATGACTAGGGTTTTTTCCATTCTTGTTTATTGTAAAAATTCCTTGAGACCCTCATTGTAATCATCTTCTTGCGAATGCAAGTAGCCATCACATCTCTTCTCAAAGATAAGCTGCCACCATTCTAGCGAGTCTTTCACTCTGTATTTTTATAGTCTCTGTACATTTCTTTCATTAATAGAAATCGTGTACTACTATATCTCTTTGTTTATGGTTGCATATATGATATATTTCTGTTATATTATTGGATATACGGGATATCTCTGTGCATTTCTTTATTATATCTCCGCTCTCATTTCATGCTGAAAATAATCTAGATCAGTGGTATCAGAGCAGGCTGTTCTTGATCATTTTTTCAGTGCATGTCCCCAATGAGGTCCGAGTATAGAAAGTTGGGTCTCGAGCTTGTCTCTCTTGAAGACAATCGCTCTCGCACACCCAAGAAACCCTCAATGGCGGAAGATAAGAAAAATGACGGAGCAAAAGATCCTATCAATCTGTTGCTTGAGCAAGCTCTCGTGTTAGAGAGGGACGAAATGATGGAGAATTTTGCCCACATCCTTCAACGCCTACCGATAGCATCAGCCACATCTTCATCAAGCGGCCACTTTGGAGGCACCTCGCCTTTCAAGGTACATGTTAATTTTGATATTCCTGTATTTAAAGGACAGATAGATGCAGAAGCCCTAGAAAAATGGTTAACTCTGCTAGAAGGTTATTTCTCTATTCACAATTTTTCCGACAAAGAAAAGATCACCTTCACACTCCTTAAATATCTCCCTCATGTCAAACATTAGTGGGAAACTTACTAGGAGAAAAGTTCCACAGAGGAGTCTAGAATATATGGGGCCGATCCCACTTGGGATTTTTTTGTGGATGCGGTAAAGGAACAATATTACCCTATTGGAAACTATGAGGACCAGTACATGAGATGGACCACACTGTGGCAAGAGAGGGGCCAAGAAGTTCTGGAGTTCACCAATACCTTCCATACCTTGTGCACCAAGCTGGGTATCAAAGACTCCGAGTGACATTTGGTTATGAAATATCGTGGGGCTCTACACAGATACATCCAGACTGAAATGCATTTTCTGGACATCTCATCACTCAGTGCTGCTTATCGATATGCTGTTAAAATTGAGCAAAAATTTAAGCACCAGAACAAACGAGAATTCAGGTCTGCAAATCTGCAACAACCAAAGTATGACAAAGACGGCCCTAACAAATAGTCTCCCAAAAACCAGTCCAAGACATAGGAAAAGAAGGGTCACAGTAAGACAAAGAAGGACACCGAAAAATGGTGTGATTTCCACAAAATCCCCTAGAACAACACCGATGAATGTCGTTCAAAACATTCATTGGTGTTCAAGATCAAAGACAATGAGTCGAACCCTGATTCAGAATATGATTCTGAAAACACTGGTAAAGGACATATCATTGGCGTAGACCCCACCGTTATTGTCGCGACCGCAACAATTCAACGAGAAGAACCAATAGATCCTGAACAAGGGGAGCGCATTTTTCATTCATAGATGTGGGTGAAGGGGACCCCACTGCATTTTATTGTTGATAGCAGAAACCAGAAAAACCTCATCTCAGCAGAGGTCGTCAAACAGTTGGGATTGTCGATAACACCACACCCACAACCATACAACATCGGGTGGCTTCGGCAAGGACAAGATCTATGTGTCAACCAATAGTGTCGATTGCCATATGGCATCCAACTTTTCAAGGATGAGGTATTATGTGATTTTGCTCCACTAGATGTCTATGATGTTCTCTTGGGCCAACCATATATGTGGAG
>JASDQU010105907.1:186577-196619 GCA_032191745.1 Picea mariana | reverse complement strand
ATTCAATCTTTGGAATTTCTCAATGTGCTCGGTAACTGAACCCTTTTGCTTGAGATTTATCAATTGGCTAAAGAAGGTATTGCTCCTTGTATCCTCATAGTGTGTTATCATTTCTTCCGTGAAAATTGTCCTAGTGAAGAGTGATTTGCGAGAATAAAGCCATCAATACCATACAAATTGATTAGGTTCTAAATATAAAGAAGCAATTCATAGCTTTTGTGTATGTGGCACATTATGGAGATCAAAGAATTTCTCCATCCGAAGTATCCATGTGATTGGGTCCTTGCCATCAAACTTCCTCATATCAATCTTAGGAACATGGTTGGTCTTCAAACCAAAGTTGGAGTTTCTCCATTCTTGATTCACCTTCCTTGTGTCCTCATCATGAATTTTGTGGGATGCATTTTCACTTTCAGGTGTCTTCTCTGTTACAAAATTTTTCAATACTTCCATGATCTCCCCTTTTAAACCCTCCAACATCTCTTGTAGTTCATCTTTTGTTACTATCTTCTTTTGTAAATCATTTATGTCCCTACACATTTCTTCACCTTCATAAAGAGTCCAAGTAGGACTTTCTGGAGGCTTATTTGGTGTAGAAGTTCCTTTTTCTGGTGGCATGTTGGCCAAGTATCACTTTTGAACCTTGATTTTGAGGTGGTTCTGCTAGACAATATTTCTTCTATTGTCTATCCCAAGTTTCGGTCCTTATGGGTATGAAAATTTATTTTATGTAGTTTTCTGATATTTCTTCTCTTCAATGCCACATGTCTGATCAAGATTGGATGTGCCAAGTGGAAATTATGATAACTTCCCCACAACTTGCCAATTTTTGGCCTTTCTAGGAGACCTCACTTGTATAGCATGCCCCACACAAAATGATTGATATAAAATTCTAAAACTCGCACCGGAAATACTAGAGATATTCCACGATCCAATGAAACCAGTCCTGCTCAATTTGGACACTCTAGGAGGAAGTTATGATTGTTTTACCTGGAACACCTTCTTGAGACTAGTCAATAGGACTAGTCAGATACCCTATCTTACACAGGGTGTATCTACAAATTTGATATGACCCAGAGGCTAAATATTGTACCACAGCTACCTTACTAATTTATGTAAATATCCTCCAGAGTTCAGGGTCTAAAACGTTACCAGAATGTTTTTATAGCGAAAATTCTGCAATGAATCAGTTCAGGATGATTCCAAAAACCTATCTTGTACAGGCTGTATCTTCGAAAGCATAAGGCCTAAAGAGATGAATTTTTAACTCAACGTACCGTGATTCGTCTACTAAATATTCTCCAAGTCATTGATTTTGAAACATTGTAGAAAACAAGTTATAGTGAAAATTCGAAGGTGTATCAGATGTAGCAGCGAAACCCCAAGACCTTGAGCTCTGAAACCATATGTTAAGAACCAAATATCAATATAGCATGGAAAATCCTCATAAAAAGTACTCAACACCTTGAAAAAGAGATAATTTCAGATAATAAGCCTCTTCGAGGGGGCAACCTCCTTTTACCCCACTTTAATGTTCAAGTACAAGATGATTCAAAATGAAAATGTCTCCTTGGTATATATAGGAGAATAAGAGGTATAATTACAACTAATGGCCTAAAGATGACATAAATAAAATAACATTACTAATATAATATGCCCCAATTAAGGGGTAATGAGACAATATTAGGGCTTAACAGTCTGTGCTCGATCCAACCCAAAATAAATGGTTGATTTCTCATGGCTAACGGTAAACTGAAAAATAAGGGCTCAAAGAGACGCTACCATGACTTCAATTTGATTAACCACCTAGTACGAGAGGACCAAAAACTCAAAACCCACTTCATTTCCTAAAACATACTCTCTGGTCATGAAGGACCATCCTGAAGAAAAAATGAATGTGGTTACTGATGGACAAGACATAGAGATGATATTTTCATATCAAGGACACTATCCATATCATACATCAACAAGATAGTGAGAAAACAACTCATTACAACATTCAGATCATATGGTGGGGTAAAATACATAACCAAAAATCACAAAGGATAAGAAACAAATAAAAATTTGAAAATTGGTTTAAAAATAAATCACCCATTGATTTGGTTTTAACCTTAGGTTATGAAAATTTTGTAAAACTTTAACATGGTTTCATATTCACCATTGAAACATAGCCTAAGTGCTTTGTGATTTATGTTTTCCAAAAGTTTGTTTGATTGCACTAGATGAAAACCTTTAGAGTTCAGTCAATGTCCTTGTAAAAAGATTTCAATTTCATTCTTGTGAGTCATGAAATTGAAATAGGTAAACACATTAGCTATCAATGACATAAAATCAAAACAATTGATCAAAAAAATTAATCACCCAAAAAAAATCAGTTCTTTCGTATATACAAATTAGGTAGCGGGTACACAATTTTCTCTTTGCAGTTTTTTGTTTCAAAAATTGACGAAGCGATATGATAATTTGGCTGCCAACAGGGTCCCAAACTCTCGGGGTTGTTTTGACACCCTAAATGACATTTTTTGGTCTCAGAAGTTCCCATCATGTACTCGGAGGCATATACTATCCCAAACAGAATATGTACTCCTCAATTATACCTCTCTAATGGTGTATCGAGTGCCTCAAATGGAGATCATATGAAAACATTATGTCATTGGGAAGTTGGCATATCAACTACCCCCATCAAGGCCCACACATATTTTGGCGTTTCATCTCCTGGGGTTAGGGTTTGGATGTTTAGGGTTTTATAATTTATTTTTTATGTTAGAAAGGCCTTTGGAGCCTCATTGTACTCATCTTCTTGCAAATGAGTGTAGTCGTCACATCTCTTCTCAGAGATAAGATACCACCATTCGAGCAAGTTTATTTCAGTATGTTTTTTTACAATTTCAACGTGTTCTCTTTATTAATATAAGTCAAGTTTTATTGTATATATGTGGATTTATTTTTTATACATTTTTATTTCATTTCATTCCATTTATAAATTTGGATCAGTGGTATTAGAGTGGTCTTCTCTTTATCTGTTTCTCTATGCATGTCCCCAATGAGGTCTGGGTACAAGGAGTTGGGACTCGAAGTATTTGATCCCTTGCAAGATCATCCTTGCCAATCAAAACATCCTCCCATGGAAGAAGAAAAGAGATATGATGGAGAAAGGGATCCTTTTAAAATGTTTCTCAAGGAATCCCTAGCACGACAAAGGAATGAGATGATGAATAAATTTGAAAATATCCTTCAATGACTGCCAACATGTGACACATATTCATCAATTGGTCACTTTGGAGGTTCCTCCTCCTTCAAGGTACAAGTAAATTTTGATATCCTCTTATTTGAAGGCCAGATAGATGCAAATGTTGTAGATAAATGCTTGAATCTTCTAGAAGGGTTTTTTTGGTCCATAATTTTTCAGATATAGAAAAATTCCACTGAGGAATATGCAATATTTGTAGTCAAAACCATTTGGGATTATTTCAAGGATGTTATTAACAAACAATACTACCTTGTTGGGAGCTACGATGACTAGACAGTACCAGAGTTCACAAATATCTTCCATACAATGCACACAAAGCTGGGTATCAAATACTCCAAAAAACATCTAGCTCTCAGGTACTGTGACTTTCTTCATATATTCATCCAAAGAGAAATGGATTTTCTAGACATCTCATCACTGGGTGTGACTTATCAAAACGTTATCAAAATCGAGCATAAATTTAAACAGAAGAAGTGGGAGTTTGGATCTGCAAATTCCTCACAAAAAAAGTAGGGAAAAGGTTGCCCCAATCCACAAAACAAAAAATATAGCAAGGAAGGAATCCCCTCAGGAAAACCAATCCAAACTGGAAACAAAGAAGGGTAATCAGAATACAAAGAAACACACTGGGAAGTGGTGTGAATTCCATAAAACCCAGTTTAGCATAACACCGTTGAATGTCGCTCGAAGCAGTCATTGGTGGCTAAGTTGAAAGACTCAGAGTCATAAGCAAGCTATGACTTTGAATCATATCTAGACAAGGGGATTCAAATCATTGATGAAAAACCCAGTGCCACTATCGCTACCACCAAGGTCCAACCAAGTAAACCAAAAGAACCGAAGGAAGGCGAATGCCTTTTTCACTCATAGATGTGGGTGAAGGGTGCTCCACTGCATTTCATTATCGATAGCGGAAGTCAAAAGAACATGACCTCAATAGAGGTAGTAAAGCAGTTGAACCTACTCACCAAACCACACCTGTAGCCCTACACCATCGGGTGGCTCCGCTAAGGAAGAAATCCATGCGTCAGCCAACCATGTCGTCTTCCTTATGAAATCAAGCCCTTCAAGGATGAGGTAATGTGTGATATGTCCCCCCTTGAAGTTTGTTATTTTCTTTTAGGCCAACCATGCTTGTGGAAATGACATGATGTATACGAGTCTAGACCTTGTAGTGTTATTACTACTTTGGGTAGACAATTGTACAGGATACTAGAGGTAGCTCAGTCTACCTCCATTTCTTTGATCTTTTCTAAGCAATGCAGGAAGGACATTTCTTAGATTGGGAAATTTGTCTTCTTCATGATTTTCTCTCAAAGTGAATAGAAGGTCACAGTCACATCCATGGCCTCTCCACAAGGCCTCTCCGCTCAACAAAATTAGGTGCAAAGATAATGGAAGAATACAAAGATGTCCTCTCCTCACCCACCAGGGTACCGTTGCACTATCAGGTCAAGCATTCAATCGATATAAACCTTGGTGCGCCTCTACCCAATGGGATAATCTATCATCACTCTCTGATGGAAAATGAAAAAATCAAGTGAAAAATCCAAGAGTTGCTTTAAAATGGGCACATTTTACCCATCTCCTCACCTTGTGGGATCCCAATTGTATTCGTACAAAATAAATATGGGACTTGGAGACTCTACATTGATTACAGGGCCCTAAACAAAATTATAGTCTGGAACCATTACCCACTTCCTCGAATTGACGATCTTCTTGAACAACTCAAGGGAGCCAATTTTTTCAGTAAGATTGACTTGAATTATGGCTACTACTTGGTCCCAATAGAATAGAATGATGTATGGAAGACTGATTTCAAGTCCAAAGAAGGTCTTTTTGAATGGCTAGTCATTCCTTTTGGTTTGAAAAATGCTATAGAAAATTTCATGAGATTGATGGACGATATATTGTGGAATTTCACCAATTATTTTTTGGTGGTATACCTGGATGATAGCCTCATATTCAACAAGAATTTGGAAGAACACTTGTAGCATATTCAACAGGTCCTTCACACTCTGCAATAACACAAGATATATGCTAACTTGGAAAAATGCTCCTCCGGCATGAACAGGGTACAATACCTAGGATACATTGTTGATGAGCATGGTATGCATGTGGATCCAACCAAGATCCAAGTCATTTGTGACTTTCCATCCTTGACCACACCAACCAAGCTTCGAAGCTTCTTAGGACTTGAAAACTTCTATTGCAAGTTCACGTTGTGACTCTCCCATATTGCATGGGCCCTCACCCAAGTGACCAAGGGTGGTGGAAAGGTAAATTTCATATGGGAAAAGTCACAACATCAAGCATTCGATGATCTAAAACATCGCTTGTGCTCATCTCCAGTACTCTCCTAACCCGATCTGTAGAAACCTATAGATATTGAGAATGATGCCTCGGACTATGTCATGGGCACAGTGCTCACTCAACATAGTCATCTAGTGGAATATCATAGTGAGACACTATCAAATTTCATCCGTAAGTACCCCACCTATGACAAAGAAATGTATTCCATTGTACAAGTCTACAGATAATGAAATCACTACATTCTCGAGAAGGAGACAATCATCCACATTGATCCCAAGCCTCTACAGTTCATGCAGACACGAGGAAAATTGAAGAACAAACACCATAGAAATTGGTCCACATACTTCCAACAGTTCCATCTCAACATCAAATATAAGACAGGGAAAACCAAATGTGTCGTTGACTGCCTCAGTCGACCTCCAGTTGCAACCTTAACCATAGTGATCCACTCTTCTGGCCATGAGGTATTCTCGAGAAGGATACAATCATCCACATTGATGCCAAGCCTCTGCAGTTCATGCAGACACGAGGAAAATTGCAGAACAAACACCATATAAATTGGTCCACATACTTCCAACAGTTCCATCTCAACATCAAATATAAGACAGGGAAAACCAAATGTGTCGTTGACTACCTCAGTCGACCTCTAGTTACAACCTTAACCATAGTGATCCACTCTTGTGGCCATGAGGTATTTGAGTGGCCCCAAATCTACAAGATCGATCGTGACTTCACTACCACTTACCAAATGTTGGGCATATGCACAATTTTCACTGACTTTCATCTTCAAGACAAACTGTTATGCCATCTAGGCCACCTTTGTGTTCCTTCAAGCGAGCATGCGAAGCTAATTTGGGAAGCTCACTATAGTCGGATGCTTGGACATTTTGACATGGAAAATACTATTGCAATA
Organism: Picea mariana; assembly: GCA_032191745.1. NCBI lineage: Eukaryota > Viridiplantae > Streptophyta > Pinopsida > Pinales > Pinaceae > Picea > Picea mariana. The sequence goes on along the minus strand of JASDQU010105907.1, from coordinate 190,143 downwards.
CCACATAAGCATTTATGTTGGCCAAAACTTCGACAGGATGTGAAAAGGTATATCAGGTCCTGCACTTCCTGTGTCATTACCAAACCATCAACTAAGAATCAAGGATTGAATACCCCTCTACCTACTTACAATAGGCTATGGGAATCCATCTCGATGGACTACATGCCGGGCTTTCCTTCAACCAAGTAGGGAAATGACTGTGTTTTTGTGGTGGTTGATTAGTTCTTAAGATGACCATCCTAACATCCTGCAAGAAGAATATCATAGCGGAGGCCACTACCAAGATATTATTCGTCGAAAAAGTGTGGGTACACTTCCAGATACCATAGACCATCATAGAAGATCATGATAACAGGTGCCTAGGCACATTTTGGTCTAGCCTCTAGTGAGTATTGGACACCAAGCTCACCAAATCCACTTCCTTCCACCCCCAAACTGATGGCTAGAAAAAGGTCCTTAAGATAATAATCGTGCTTATCTTGTGCATGTATAAATCCAAACATCTGTGCACATGGGATGAGAGTCTCCCCTATGTTCAACAAAGCTACAATAGATCCCTTAATAGCTCGACCAACCACATTCCCTTTCATTTGGGGTTGGGATTTCAACCATTAGGTCCCATTGATGTCGCTTTTCCCCTTGCATGCACACAGGATGAATCATCCCTTGATCAATCTGAGGTTGCCAAATCCACGAAGGTTATTTAACGAATTCAACACATCCGACAACAGGTCCATGATTTTTTACAAAAATCCAATACTAAGTACAAATAACACCATGATCAACACTGGTTTCCACTCCTCGGCTATACCTTTCCAACATTGTATCGAGCAGTATGAAAAATTTACACCCTTGGGAAGTTGATGTATCAACTACCCCTATCGAGGTCCACAAACCTTTTGGCATTTCATCTCTCTGGGTTAGGGTTTTGGATATTTAGGGTTTTCTCATTTGTGATTTATGTTAAAAATGCCTTTGGAGTCTCATTGTACTCATCTTCTTGCGAATGGGCATAGCCATCACATCTCTTATCAAAAATAAGTTGCCACCATTCGACCAAGTTTGTTTTAGTCTACATTTTTACAGTTTCAACATGTTCTCTTTATTAATAGAAGTCAAGTTTTAGTGTAGCTCTCTGTATTTATTTTCTATACATTTGTATTTCATTTCGTTCCATTTGTAAATCCTAATCTACATGGTTGTACTACATAAGTTTCTAGACCAAGATCATATAGTAAGTATTTAAAAATCAATTGGATTGATAACCATTATTGACAAAGAATTTACATTTTGGTCCTTCACTTGAACTTTGATTTGGAATAATGAATTTGTGTCTCTCCTTTCCTTTGGTTGTTTCAATGTGGTGTAGACAATGGATTCATGTATATTGGAGGTGCTTTCTATCTCATTCCTAATTTAGTGCTTCACTCTTGGATTTGTATAAATTTGAATGTAATTTATATCACTACTCATCCATGAGCCCATGTATATCACAATGCTTATTGGAATATTTCCTCTTTTGGATTGTGGATGCAATCCTTTTTCCTTGAGTCTTTTAATATATTCTTGGCCCTTTTAAAGTAGTCTTTTTTTTTAAATTCTATCTCAATATAAAGGGATTTATTACTTTCTCCATATATGATTTTCACACTAAGGAGTTGTAATTTCCTTTGCATATGGATGAATATTCCACCCATGTAGTTCACCACTATCACAATGGCTTCCAAGTATATATTAAACCCAATGGTTTGCTTTCAGAATTTGGATGTATATTCTTGTACACTATGTCCTTGTTCTTTCTGAAGATACTGCTATTTCATAAGTTGTTCCTCTTCTTAGCATATGGGATAAAATTGTGATTTTCAAGGCTCCCTAAAATCCTCCCATTAAATATATTTTCATATCCTCAATGCATCCATATAGATCCTTCACCATAACAAAGCATGCCCAAACATTTTGAGATGGGAAAAAGAAATATGTGGCGATTCTTTTATTTAATAAAGGAAAAAATACACCTCTAATTGTTTCAACTAGGTATTCAACCTTTTAGCATTAACTTGACCATCATAAGTTGGTATTTCAAGTTTTAGAGATCAACCTTAAATAAAATATTAGAAAATGGAAGAAGATAACTTTTTTACTTATGTCTCCAAGCATCTCATTGGAATATTTTGAGTCATCCTTTTCTTCTTCATGCAGTCTCTAATGTGTGACATTCCTTACCCTTCATTATCACTAGTTATGTTACCATCTTAGTGAATGCAACATACTTGAACCTAGCTTTTGGATCTTCCCAGTCATGCTCTTTATGAGATTTCCCTACCCTTTTTAGTTTTCTTCTCCTCTTTATATCTTGGAACACTTCCTCTCCACTTTTTTAATATCCACTACATGTGTAACACTTCCTCTCCACTTTTTTAATATCCACTACATGTGTAACACTTCCTCTCCACTTTTTTAATATCCACTACATGTGTTTACACTATAAGTTGTTCACCATTTGTTTTTGAACTTGGGCTCTAATACCATATCATCCATAAATAGTTTCATCAACATGGATCATTTTTGCACAAATAAAGTGTAATGTCTTTGTAATCAATCGATCAAGCTTCCCAAGATGAATTCATTAACAAGAATGAATTGATTTGTTCATATTTGGTTTCAAAGCTTGGCTTATTTGTATGCAGTACCAAAACCGAGCAAGTCCAATCTATTCAAATGCTAATTGAATAGTCTAGTCTATTTATTAAAATATTCAAACTTCACAATTTCATCAACGAGACAGCTCACATCTCTAGTTGTTCAATCTATCTTCTAGCCATAAGAGAGATGCAATAACTTCTTCTTGTATCAACAACATATATATTATTGTGTTTCAATAAGTAAATGAATGTAGGTAATAAACAAGGTGCACATAAAACTTATATTTATATGTCAAGAGATTTGAACATACCACACAATGGATGTAGGTAATTAATCGAAACGCAGAGCTTGGAGAGCACACTGTTTCTCTTCATATTTGTGTGTAGCATCGTGACGGATCACAACTATGGTTGGAGGAGAAAATTATGTATTGTGTAAATAGTGCGAGGTTGATGTTACACAAGGTTTAAACATAACACAAGCATATAGACTCTATCTAGCGATCCTATCAAAGGATTAAGTGAGTAACCATTCATTCAATCGAGGAAAAATTGAGCTATAGGTTCAATCAAGGGGAAATCCACCGACAGTTGGTCAAAATGGTCTAGGTCACAGTGATCTACCGATAATGATGATACGGAGGATCAATTTTGTAAAGGGAATCGTCCATAATCGATTAAATTAACTTGAAATCCATGTAAAGACCAATGGGTGGGTCTCCCAACAAGTAAAAAATAGAGATCATCTTAAAGAAAAACAAAAGGAAAAAAATCTATCAGTGTTCATTTATCAACCATTGCAAAATTACGACAATGTTTGATTCTAGGGAGCATGTACAATTTATATCAGTAGGAATTTACTCAACATTCCCTCTCATTTTTGTAAAAGAACCTCTTCTGAATGGTTGTGCATGGGTTTATAGG
>JASDQU010105907.1:174893-186527 GCA_032191745.1 Picea mariana | reverse complement strand
AGGTTATCAATGAAAGTCAAAGGAATAATTGAGCCCCAAAAATGAATCTCCTCGACGATACCTTTCGAACGAGCTATCATACACCTAAAACAAAGATCATATGCAAAAGTTACGACCCCGGGAAGTTGATGTACTAACTTACCCAAACGGGGCCCACATGACTTTTGGCACTCTATCTACTAGGGTTAGGTTTTTGGATGTCTAGGTTTTTTGGCATTCCTGTTTCTTGTAAAAAGGCCTTCAGAGCTTCATTGTAATCATCTTCTTGTGAATGCAAGTAGTCGTCACATCTCTTCTTAGAGATAAGCTTCCACCATTCTAGCGAGTCTTTCACTTAGTATTTTTACAGTCTCTGTACATTTATTTCATTAATAGAAATTGTGTATTAATGTATCTCTATGTTTATGGTTTCATATATGATATATTTTTGTTATATTATTGGATATATGCGATATCTCTGTGCATTTCTTTATTATATCTCCGCTCTCATTTTGTGCCAAAAATAATCCGGATCAAATATGATGTAGACAATGGCTTCATCTATATAGGAGGTGCTTTCTATCTCATTCCTAATTTAGTGCTTCCCTCTTGGATTTGTAGAATTTTGAATGCAATTCCAAATGTAATTTATAGCACTTCTCATCCATGAGCCCATGTATACCACAATGTTTTCAATGCTTATTGAAATATTTCCTCTTTTGGATTGTGGATGCAATCCTTTTTCCTTGAGTCTTTCTAATATCTTCTTGGCCCTTTTTAAGTAGTCTCTTTTTAAAGTCTATCTCAATATAAAGGGATTTCTTACTTTCTCCATATATGATTTTCGCACTAAGGAGTTGTAATTTCCTTTGCATATGGATGAATATTCCACCCATGTAGTTCACCAATATCACAATCTCTTCCAAATAGATATTCAACCCAATGGTTTGCTTTCAGAACTTGGATGTATATTCATGTACACTATGTCCTTGTTCTTTTTGAAGATACTACTATTTCATAAGATGTTCCTCTTCTTAGCGTATGGGATAAAATTGTGATTTTCATGGCTCCCTAAAATCCTCCCATTTAATATATTTTCATATCCTCAATGCATCCATATAGATCCTCCACCATAACAAATCATGCCCAAACATTTTGAGATGGGGAAAAGAAATACGTGGTGATTCTTTTATCTAATAAAGGAAAAAATACACCTCTAATTGTTTCAACTAGGTATTCAACCTTTTAGCAGTAACTTGGCCATCATAAGTTGGTATTTCAAGTTTTAGAGATCAACCTTAAATGAAATATTGGAAGATGGAGGAAGATAACTTTTTCACTTATGTCTCCAAGCTTCTCACCATTGGAATATTTTGGGTCATGCTTTTCTTCTTCATGCAGTCTCCAATGTGTGACATTCCTTACCCTTCATTATCACTAGTTTTGTTACCATCTTAGTGAATGCAACAATACTTGAACCTAGCTCTTGAATCTTCCCTGTCATGCTCTTTATGAGATGTCAATACCATTTTCAATTTTCTTCTCCTCTTTATATCTTGGAACACTTCCTCTCCACTTTTTTAATATCCACTACATGTGTTTATAGTATAAGTGGTTCACCATTTGTTTTTGAACTTGGGCTCTAATACCATATCATCCATAAATAGTCTCATCAACATGGATCATTTTTTGCACAAATAAAGTGTATTGTCTTTGTAACCAATCGATCAAGCTTCCCAAGATGAATTCATTAAAAAGAATGAATTGATTTGTTCATACTTGGTTTCAAATCTTAGCTTATTTGTGTGTAGTACCAAAACCGACCAAGTCCAATCTATTAAAATGTTAATTGAATAGTCTAGTTTATTTATTAAAATATTCAAACTTCACAATTTCATCAACAAAACATCTCACATATCTAGTTGTTCAATCTGTCTTCTAGCCATAAGAGAGATGCAATAACTTATTCTTGTATCAACAACATATATATTATTGTGTTTCAATAAGTAAATGAATGTAGGTAATAAANATTTGTGTGTAGCATTGTTACGAATCACAACTATGGTTGGAGGACAAAATTATGTATTGTGTAAATAGTCTGAGGTTGATGTTACACAAGGTTTAAACATAACACAAGCAGATAGACTCTATCTAGCGATCCTATCAAAGGAGTAAGTGAGTAACCATTGATTCAATCGAGGAAAAATTGAGCTATAGGTACAATCAACGATTCAATCAAGGGGAAATCCACTGAAAGTTGGTCAAAGTGGTCTACCGATAATGATGATACGAAGGATCAATTTTGTAAAGGGAATCATGGTGACAATAATCGATTAAATTAACTTGAAATCCATGTAAATGCCAATGGGTGGGTCTCCCAACAAGTAAAAAATGTGTGGGTCTCCCAATAAGTAAAAAATAGAGATTACCTTAAAGAAAAACCAAAGGAAAAAATCTATCACAAAATGGGTGTTCATTTATCAACAATTGCAAAATTATGACAATGTTTGATTCTAGGGAGCATGTACAATTTATATTAGTAGGAATTTACTCAGCATTCCCTCTCATCTTTGTAAAAGAACCTCTTCTGAATTGTTGTGCATGGGTTTATAGGCAGCGTTGGCTTTGAAAGAAACCATTGGAAGGCTAAGTGTTCTCTTCTACTCCCTAACTACAACGTGTTAGACATTAATGTAGAAATGCTAAATATAGAATTAGTTAATAAACTTGGAATCCTTGTGTCCTCTACACAGTTATCGGATCCATGATTTGAGGAAATCGTTGCTTGTGTATCAAGCTATAAATGTAAATCTTTTGTTGATTAAATATGATGAGAATTACTGTGAGTTTAATCTCACTGCAATTTGTTGTTTTGGTATCAGAGCGAAAGAGGGTGTGAGGCAGAGTGATTCCATCGGGGAAAGCGTGGATCCGTGAGATATACGCCGGGAAGAGGAGAGAGCCACTGCTGGAGTCGTGTTGTGCATGAAGTGGAGGAGTCACTGAAGCCTGCTGACAAATAGATTCGAACTGTTGAATCGAATCAAGTTGTTGAAGATTGCAGAAAGGAGATTGCAGATCATCGTTTTGGAAAGGAGGACTTGTTGTTGTGTATTATTGCATTGCAGACGTGTGTAGATCTGCCAATGCGTGAAACAGAGTCGCTGCTGAATGTTGGGATTGTGTGCCTCAAATTCCTGAGATTGTGAGCCACCGTGAGGTTGTGCGTTCCGATGGTTTTGCAAACATTGATGTGTATAGTGATGGGAAGCTCGATAACTTGTTGTGAAGCTGTATACACTGTGGAGGAAGCTTGAGAACTGTCCCTTGAACCATGATACATTCGTTTAAAGAGGTATTTCAAGGTATTTTTTGAGTTGTTCAAATATTTTCTGCAGAAATGTCAAATTCATTTACAAATAATTATCTGAATGAAGCATCCAAGATGGATGGAGATAATTATATTGAATGGAAATTCAAGATATTGAAATTTTTTGAAGCATGGAATGTGTGGAGTGTGGAGAAAGAATTTGATATATGTTTCCACAATAACTGATCAAAATTTGAATGTAGAATTTATGCAGTCTCGATGTTTTGTGAAGGATATTCATAATCATTATAAAGTCATAGCCACAGGTACAAGAATTAGAGGTCTGTATAATCTTGATATAACAAGGGGCACTCATCAAGCATTGACAACAACAACAATGTCAACATAAGAATTAAGACATGGCAGGTATGGACATCTTAATCAAAATGATTTATTGCTACTACAAAAGAAATTGATGGTTGAAGAACTTCCTACTTTGAAAAATAAGCATATAGAATGTGAAGGTTGTGCACTAGGTAAGAAACACAGGGAAGAGTTTCAAGTGCATAAAGAGAAGAACAAAGGGAGGTAATTGAATTAATACATACGAATGCCTGTGGTCCCATGCAAACAATGTCACTTGGAGGTTCAAGGTATTTTCTTATATTTGTTGATGACAAATCTAGATTTACTTGGGCTTATTTTATAAGGAAAAAGAGTGATGTATTTGAATATTTTAAGGAGTTTAAAACTATGGTGGAAAAGAAAACAGACAAATACATTAAGAGTCTCAGATCTGATCAAGGTGGAGAATACAACTCAAGAGATTTTAATAGCTACAAGAGCAATGGGATCATTCAACAATTCATTGTGGCGTATACACCACAACAAAATTGTGTGGCTGAAAGAAAGAACAGGACATTAGTGGAATGTGCTCGAAGCATGTTGAAAGGTAAAAACATTTCTAATGGTTTTTGGGCGGAAGCCATTAATATTGTTGTTTATTTGAAAAATGGAAGTCCAACTAAGATTTTAGATCTGAAAACGCCTTTTGAAGTCTTTTATGGATATAAACATGAAGCTGGTCATTTCAGAATATTTGGTTCCAAGACATTTGCTCATATTCCAAAAGATGAGAGAAGGAAACTTGATGCAAAATCTGTTAAGTGTGTATTCCTTGGTTATTGTGATGATCATAAGGCATACAATTTATTTGATCTTAGTGCACATAAGTTGATTGCAAGCAGAGATGTTATTTTTCATGAGAATACAGATGATGAGATAAGTAAAAATGAGGTTTGGTATACTCCTTATGACAATGATGCTCATGTAAAAGTTGAGATAGATGATGAACATGAACAGGTATAAGAACATGAATAGGTACAAGAGCAGGAACATGTAACAAAGTGGAAGCAACATGGATACTACAAACACTCTTAAGTCACCCAGAAGGGATCTTACGCCATAGAGCAGAAGAAATGAAAGTGGTGGAACTCAATGGAAGTCATCACGAACAATTAAGGTATAAAGATTATGCATTGATGACACAATTTATGAATGTTGTAGAACGTGTTACTTATGAACAAGCCAAAGAACATAAGGAATGGAAAAATGCAATGAATGAAGAATATGAATCAATAATGAAGAATGAAACGTGGGAACTAACTGAATTGCATGAAAACAAAGTTCCCATAGGATGTAAATGGTTGTATAAAACCAAATTTAATGTAGATGGGAGTGTTGACAAATACAAGGCTAGATTAGTTGCAAAAGGGTATTCACAAAAGGAAGGAATTAATTACGAGGACACTTTTTCACCTGTAGCTAAGTTAAATACAATTAGAGTCATGATTGCATTAGCTACACAACATAATTGGAAAATACATCAGTTAGATGTTAAATTTGCATTTTTGAATGGTGATTTAAAAAAAGAAGTTTATTTGGTTCAATCTAAGGATTTATAAAGAAAGGACAAGAGGATCTTGTGTGTAAGCTAAAGAAAGCTTTATATGGTTTCAAACAAGAACCTAGATCTTGGTATATTAAGATTGGTTCATTCTTTGCACAACAAGGTTTTGTGAAAAGCAAAAATGATCTTAATTTGTATGTCAAAAAGGATGAAAATGTGAAAGTTGCTTTTGTATCTTTATATGTTGATGATTTGATTATAATAGGGAGTGCTTCTCACTTAATTGAAGATATTAAAATTTAGTAATCACATATGTTTGAAATGAAGGATCTTGGTGAAATACATTATTGTTTAGGTCTAGAAATATGGAGAGAAGGTGGTAAAACAATGGTCATTCAAAGTAAATAAACAAGGGAAATAATGGAAAGATTCAATATGAATGAATGTAAGGGAGTGTCAACACCTTTAGAACAGGATGCTAATTTATATAGTGTTGATGAAACTAAAGAGGCAAATGGTACTCTGTATCGCCAGTTGGTGGGAAGTTTGAACTATCTCACTACTACCAGACCATACATAGCATATTCAGTCAACATCCTTATTCAGTTCATGGCTAAGCCACTTGAAATCCACTAGGTAGCTGCAAAGAAAGTCCTTCGATATCTGAAAGGAACTGTTAATTTTGGTATTATGTATATTGATAATTATGATGTTGAGTTGGTAGGTTACTATAATTTAGATTGGGTTGAAAATCATGATGACAGGAAATCAACTTCTGGATATGCATTGAACGTTGGTACAGGGGTCATGTCATGGAGCACTAAGAAACAACCAACTGTTTCTTTATCATCAACAAAAGCTGAGTACAAAGCTCTATGCAATGCTACTTGTGAAGTTGTTTGGTTAAGGAGAATTCTTGAAGATGTTGGCAACAAACAAATGAAGCCACCTGTTCTCAAATATGACAATCAAAGTTCAATTAAATTGGCTCACAACCCAATTTATCATGCTAGAACAAAGAATATTGAAATCCAACACCATTTTGTAAGAGAAAAGATACACTCAAAGGAAATTGACTTGATCTATTGTAATACCACTGATAATGTGGCTGGTGGAAAGATGAATTTTGAAGAATGCAAGAAACAATTATGTGTGGTAGAAAGTCCATTTCTCCATTAAGGGGAAGTGTTAGACATTAATACAGAAATGTTAAATATAGAATTAGTTAATAAACTTGGACTTCTAGTGTCCTCTACACTGTTATCAGATCCATGATTTGGACTCCTTGTGTCCTCTACACTGTTATCAGATCCATGATTTGAGGAAACCGTTGCTTGTATATCAAGCTATAAATGTAAGGCTTTTGTTGATTAAATTAGACGAAAATTATTGTGAGTTTAATCTCATTGCAATTTGTTGTTTCAATGCTCTTCCTCTCTTCATTTCCATAGCCAAAACTTCTGATTTTGTGAAGTGCTTTGCATTGAGCTGAGTTATTAACTATTTCATATTTTATTGTGGATGTGTTTAAGATCATTCCCCCTTCTAGGTGCACATATTTCAAGTAATGTTTTCTAATTATTGTCCTTAAAAGTCTTCTTAAAATAACATTTATGTTATTTTAAGATAATATGTTTTTTCACAAATATTAGAATGTTGTTCTTCATCATCATAATCAATATTCTCATTGAAAGCCATGGTTCGTTTGATTATTTCCTGTGTAATCAACTCCCCTCCTTTACAAGCATCCCCATTACTGTTTTTAAGATTGTTGTATGTATTAGCAAATTCTAACACACGAATTAGTTCAATAGATTGAAAGAATTTCATATAGATATAATTCAAATACGTTTAATTAAGGAGCTGGAGATAAAATGTTCTTAATGGACCTCACATTAACTTCACTTTAGTTTATCTTCACTTTAGTTTATGATCTTCGTCCACGGAACACAACATATCACATTTATCATACGACTTCGACATTCATGGAGAAAAAGCTAACTTGAATTTGAGGATATAAATGATTGAAAAGGTACTTATTCAAATTTATTGCACTTGTCATCTAGTAGTGCAGATTAGTGTTACTGAAATCAATTTCAGATATACTTCATATTATTGCAATTTTTCCACGAATTGCTTTACATTTCACGGATCGAAATGATTAGTGTGGGCCTGTAATTGATCGTCATCTCAATGGTTGGTGCAGAGAGGTTCAACCATAATCCAGGATAAAGATTAATAAATCATTAAAGATCTTCATAGATGGAAGAATCCACACCATCAATGGTTGCCAGAAAGGCACAATAGGAGACGATTCATTTCATAATTGCCGTTCAAATCAGTAAATCCAATTTCCAACGAAATCCAAATTGGTGCCGTCTCCATTTTAATGATTTGGCAGAACTGAGAGGATTAACGTCTTCCGCCTGCGTTTACGTTCACCAGAGGAGGTCATTTTGTCATTTAGTTTGGAAAGTGAGTATTCAAAATCATAAGTTTTGCTGTAACTCTCAAGTAAGATATCAAATTGGTATATGAGATCTTCTTGTTTATGGGTCAAGAAATTTTTATGTGCAAAGTTTATGAAAATATACATACATTACCCTCTCTAAAATTGAACATATGATCTCTAAGAAAAAATATATGTTCTTAATTATTAAACCCAACAAATTGTATTAACTGAAATTTCATTAGGCTATAAAGCCTACACCTAAATTTCATTAGGCTATAAAGCCTACACCTATTGAAAATTTGAAAATGGATACATTTAATGATTTTTTAACTATAAATTTCAATCTTATAGTTATCAATTGAAGATGCTAGTCCTTCCAAATCAATGAACGAGATCTCATGCTCATAACTTTCTAGCATTTTTAAAAACTTCCCTTAACCTGTTTACTTTTTAACATTTACTTAATATGATTAAGAAATTACAATCAATAATTTCATATTATTCAGTGGTTTCATATTCTTCGTTTCGTTTATCTTACCAACAGTTTGGTTCAACAGTTTGGTTTATCTTACCAGCAGTGACGTTCACCAGCAGCTAGTGAACGGCTATGCTAGTTGTAATGCAATCAATACTATATATTAACTAAGTCTAATTGACACTTCGTTCGTCATACCACCTCCTACTGCCAAACTGGAAATTGGAGCTTTTGATGTCAGCACACACCGTGTGTGGGAATGATTTATTTATGGCCTGTTGATATTTTCTTTTCACTTGGTCAAGACTCCAACTACGTTATAGCTTATAATATCACTATCCTTTGGACACAGTGACAGGTTTTGTGGACACGAGTTTTTAAAGTTGTCAGCGTCACCTATCTATCCATTCGAACTGAAAGGGTCAATGACTGATTGTACAAAACCTGGGTACGGGTTGCTCAAATAATTCGCGTCGGTTGTAAAGTGTCGTGTAGGTGCCCTCTTGAGTTCTGGGTAGGCTTTCACTTTCGCTTTTACCTCGCTGAAAATCCTCCTAAATTTGAATGCTATCGGGAAAAATCGGGTGCAATACCCTGGTACGGGTTGGTCAAATAATTGGGCGGCCAATATTGAATGCGGCGGCGGGTGGTAAAGTATTGGGTAGTGCGTTTCTGCCCCAAAATAAATCTGATCTTTAGTTGCCTACGGGCTAAAGGTAGGCTACTGTTCTGGCTTTTTCCAACTACTACAACCTCAATCCGCTTAGAATTCTGAGAAAGTTGAATACTCTCTGAGCAAATCCGCCACTCAAAACCAGAATGGATCGGTAACATTCATAGTTAAAGGAAATTAAATTTTATTCAGGTCAGCGTAAGGAGAACTAGAGCAGTCGTATCAAATCCGATATTTGCCTTCCGCTGACGTAATCAAACAACAAAGCCGTGTTAGGTCATCCGTAAGAATTGGGCAAGAGTTTGCTTTCTTTTTTTCTTTATCTCGGCTGTGCTGACGAGAACAAAACCCCACCAACAATGATTAGACCTAATCGCTTTGAGACTCTCTAACGACATCAATCGTTCTGTTTCTTTCTGAGATTCCTGAGGCACGGACCACGAATATATGTATATTTACAGTTTAAACGCCTCCTATCCATCGCAAAAACGCAATTCCTCTATAAGAATCTCCGTGGCCCGTCAGGGAACACAAATGAAAAACCTTGTCAATGGTATATTTGTATAATATGCGTGTTTCTCTATTTTACATGCATTTACTTGGACAGTGGCAATACATGGTCCACCTATTCGTGGCCAGTGTAGTAGAAACCCCCCTGCCACCCTCCTCTCTACTTCTATTTAAGGGCGTCGAGAGCCTTCTACTTTCCGTGGAGTCTCTTCTACGATAATACTTCTCCTTCGTCGGTATCTCTGTCCTGTGTTCTCTTGAGATCACTCCTCTTGCTTCTTTGTGTATTAACCCAAGTCCATATCCTGCATCTAGATTAGAGATAGCTAATTCCTCTAATTGTGTTAGTGATGAAAAGCAATTCACAGTCAACCATGAAGGCATGCATGTTGTTAGTCGTCCTCATAATCTGGGCAATACCAGCTCTTTCACTATACCTCGTTGCATCCAATCGGCCCGGCCGAAAATTGTCAGCTTTAGTCCCGTCAACACCTCTTGTATTGCAATATCACAAGGGACCCCTTCTCACAGGATCCGATAGCATCAACGTCTATATTCTCTGGTATGGAAGTTTCAGTTCCTCCCAAAAGGCCTCCATTTCTGATTTCTTCTCTTCTTTTGGAGTAAACGTTCCGGCCCAACCATCCGTGAGCAGTTGGTGGGCAACCACGAAAGACTATAAGGATTCAGCCGAACGAAGCGTCTCACTGGTTGTTAAGATTGGGGGCCAAGCATCGGATGCATTGTGCTTCCGTGGAAATAATATCAGCAGAAGCGACATAGCATTGCTGTTAAGAGGGGCCCTTGCCCAGAAATTTCCCACAGACGCCAAGGGAATTTATATTGTTCTCACGGCGGCCGACGTCTACGTGGAGAGATTCTGCATGGATTCGTGCGGTTTTCATGATTCAATTCCAGTGACTAATTCGAATGATCCGTCGAAGATCTTGTTGGCGTGGGTGGGTAACTCTGACGTTCAGTGTCCCGGGCAATGCGCGTGGCCTTTTGCAACCGCACTCTATGGGCCTCCCACCCCGCCTCTTACTCCGCCGAGCGGAGACGTGGGTGTGGATGGGATGATAATAAACATAGCGACCATTCTGGCTGGGAGTGCCACCATTCCGTTGAAGTCGGGCTACTACCAAGGAGATGCCCTGGCACCTCTGGAGGCGGTCACAGCCTGCGCTGGCATATTCGGGAAGGGTGCATACTCTGGGTATCCCGGAGATTTGTTTGTCGATAAGACGAGCAACGCAAGCTACAACTCATATGGAATCAACAATCGGAAATTTCTTCTCCCAGGCATGTGGGAGCCAACCAAGTTTGCATGCGGAACAACTCTTTCTTGAGTTTTAAAGAGAGAACATGTTCTCCAATGTGTAGAAACAACAAGGACGCCCTGAATTTCGAAAGTACGAATGCCTGTATCAATAGATACTGAAATGTACACATAACCTTATTACTGTTTGTTTACTGGCCGTGGCAACGAAGCGTGAATACTAGTGAGTGTTTGGTTTGTGGATTGTAACTACTTATTGGCAATAAAATCTAGGTTTTATTTCAGCATTTGCAGGCCTGCTAGATGGGAATTGTAACAGACTGTTTGATTCACATTGTTAATACTAATGAGTGTATTGTTTAGTGCATTGTTAGATGATAGATGTTATGTTTAAGTTCTAACAGGTTTTTAGGGAATTAATTTTTTTTTATGTATTCAAAAATACAATTTAAACAAGAGAAAATAAGAAATACACACAAATCTAAATCTATTTAACCACATTCCCCTCAAAAAAATTAAAAAATAAATGTTTAAACACCCCATCTATTCAACTATTCCCCTAACAGCTATTTCCCTAACCATTGGTACTGCACAATTAGTAGAGAATGTTTTGGTTAGAAATATATGGTTCTAGTATTTTTGGAGTTTTAAAGATCGATGTCGTCCTCTTCTTCCTCGTCGCTTCCTCACAATGCTAATTATTAGAATCCATGAGAGCAGAGGCACAAAGTATTCACACAATCTTAGATTATCATATTGCACACATACATATGTACATATATAGTTGAACTCAGATTCAACTTACCCCAAACATAGTTATGGAGGTTGAGAGAATATCTCAACAACTCCTACAAATCTTCAACCAACCCAATCTAGTATTCTAAACTAAGCATTATTCCAACACCCTCCCTTAATGCTTACTTTACAAATTACAATACTTAATCACAATTACAATACTTGAACTTTCGTCTGTCTGTCTGGTCTTCATCAGCACTGAAACTCACTCTGCAATCAAACGACTTCAGCTCTTTCTTCTTCCTCTTCTTC
>JASDQU010105907.1:125993-136054 GCA_032191745.1 Picea mariana | reverse complement strand
AAAGGGGATTTGGTCCTTATTCAATTACCGACATTATTAATCCTCAATGGGGATTAATCCAATAACAACAATAATAATAATGACATGATTAATCCTCAATGGGGATTTAATCTAATAATAAAAATAATAAGAATGCTCTTCGCAGTTACATTATTTCAACATTGGTGTCTCCAATGGATTGGTGTGTAAGAAGATCTGTAAGAGAATGGTGTCTCTTGCTAAGTTGGTGCTTAGCAGTGGGGACTGGTGCCTACGAAGATATGCAAGAGTAGGTTGGTGCCTACCAGGATTTGTACCAGTGGGGATTGGTGTCTCTAGTAGGTTGGTTCCTACAAATAGTTTTAACAATAGGTTGGTTCCTACAAATATTTGTAACAATAGGTTGGTGCCTACAAAGAATTATAAAGAGAATTTTAGTGGTTTTCTCCTAAAAGGGTTTCCATGTAAATATTTCATTCCATGTTCTACAGTTAATAGATCTCATATGTCATTGTTCTCTTATGGTTGATGAATGTTTGAAAATGTAACAATTTGTCTTTTACTAATTCACCACCCCCTCTCAGTATACGTGTGTGCTCAATAGTCAGGATATACGAGGTCTTCGGGATATTCGAGGTAGTGGGTAGTCCTTGGTTTGGGTTGACGCCCTCCCTTGCTTGTTTCCCTTCCTCAAGGTTGTTACATTTGGTGTTGAGTGAAATAAGTTCGGTAGACCTGCAAATGTGAAAGTATTTATCTAGAAAATACAAAAATATGCATGTTTCATCCTATGTGTGCTCAGAATTCTTGCACCACCTAAATCTCTCACCATCTCATTGCCACTTGCACTCATTAATAGATGATAGAATTTTGTTTTTTATCTAATGGAATGATGTATCCATACCATAAAAGTTTTAAAAAGATATATGTTTAAGATAATGTTATTTAATGAATTTTTTGTAACAATGGGGATTAATAATTTTTTTATAACATCAAGGATTGTGGTGGAAAATAAAAGAGTGTAATGTATTTTCTCATCACTTACACGTCTCAATAGTTGTAATATGCATGCAACACACTTGACACCTGCCAACTTCTATAAAACTACCATACAACAAATAAGTTCCCGA
This sequence comes from Picea mariana, assembly GCA_032191745.1. NCBI lineage: Eukaryota > Viridiplantae > Streptophyta > Pinopsida > Pinales > Pinaceae > Picea > Picea mariana. The sequence continues at coordinate 134,945 of JASDQU010105907.1, read as the reverse complement.
CATAGAAAGAACATGGATGCTTTAGTAGTCTCGTTCTCTACCTTTGGGACTTGGAACTTAGTGGCATGGGTCGTTCTAAGTGAATATGAGCAATGTCTATAAATATTTCTTTAAGACCAAGAGAAAGCAATAAGAAGACGTTAATATTAGGCTTTGTTTTACATGTAATTGGTGTATACGACGAATGCAATCGGATGGAAAGTTCAACTTGCAGTCATTGAAGCTACATTATCAAGGCCAAGATCTACTCACAGAGAGAATGTGAGCCAGATCAAGTGGGGGAGTTGATGGGAAATATTAGAAAAAGGCCTAAGATTTGCAATATGTAGCTTTGTTCAAGACATTGGAATATCAAACCTAGAAGGGTAGAGTTAGCAGGGTTAAGCATCAAAGATGTTTTGTTGGTGTTCACTCATAATCGTGTGTACAATATGGATCCTATGCAAGGATTTTACTCAAGAATGTAACGAATCATTGTGGGCAAGACACATAGGGAATAAGAGAACCCCATGGGTTCTATTGACCGAAGATGAGGAAGCACAATATTATGTGAAGACTTGTTTGATGTGCCAACATGATTAAATATAGAAAAATTTGTCGCATGGTATGTTTCAACCTCTATCTAGTTGGATTGTGGGAAAGGTTGAGCATGGATTGATCAATCACATTAAGAGATGAAACCCGAGGAATTTACCTCACCTACATGATGCACTTCCTATGTATGGAGAACGTGAGATCAACCTTGAGAGAAGTCTAGTGATAGTGTCATAATTCCCTTCGATATATTTATTGAATGATTTCCTTTACCTCTTAGTTTACCACCCAATTTGAATGAGGAGTTGCAGCCACTAAAACCAGTTAGGAAAGGTATATGGGATGGGAGAGGATATTTAAATGCTTTGTTAAGAGATCAATTGAGTGATCTAGGTTAGGATGGGAAAGAACCAATGAAATGTATCCACACATTAGAATTGTGAGAATTAGAGTGGTTAGAGTTCTCGGCACAATAGAAAAATAATGAAACTTAATATAACCAAGTGCAAAGGTAAGATAACCTTTGTGATAAGATTGAATGTCATTCTAACAACTTGTAAACATCATGTTGATGTTTAGATATGTTATGGTCCAAACAAAAACCTCACGAGGATAAAAATATTCCCCTGCGTTTTTGTAGAGGTGGTACTCGTCTATATTTTTCTTAAAGATAAATATTGAATATCTTCGGATTGAAAATATTAAATAAGAGAATAGTAAATAGAAAAGCCCAATCTTCTTCTTCTTCTTCTTCTTCTTCTTCTTCTTCTTCTTCTTTTTTCTAGCTTGTCCGTGACCTGCGAGACTAGCCCGTGGTTGCGAAACCGCAACTCAAGGGAATCTAAGCCATAAAAATCACCTGGGGATCAAACCTAGCCTGACCCACACCTACCTTAATATGGGTGGATTTTTTTTCCCCACAGGTTTCGACCTGTTCACTTAACATCACAGAGTGCCTTAACAGCACACTCTGTCACCGAATTTCCTACACCTCGGGAACTCAAACCCAAATATTTACCACTCAATGAAAATGTAAAATATTACAGAATGAAAAAATAATATATATTCACAAAAGAATCCCTGAGAAGAAGACCAGGAATCTTCACAGATTAAAATATAATATATGTAGAAATATTATATAGAAATAAATAATAGTTACAAGAAAAATAATATGATTCTCACATCCATCACATCATCATAATTTTGATCGCATTCATGGGAAAGAAAGATAAATGCCCTCAATTGAGAGAACTTTAAAATAGTTTTTTCATTCAAAATAAGAAATAATATGATAGGAAAACTTTAAATATCTTATGCTAAAAACACAGAGTTCAATATATTGTTAGGATATTTAGACACTTACGGGTTAGTTAAAATCTACTTGTTCTAATGTGTCGTTAGGTAAAAGTTTGTTTCTTAGTGTGTTTCTTTAGTATGCATTAGTATGCATTTGTAGTCAGGAAATATGACAGTCATGATATGTTCTGGACATAGAGTGATCCGACGGTTCATATTTTCCTTGATCTTAACGACCATTGATCCATGACTTAACACCCGATTGGTCCATGATCTTTATTTAAAGGGCATGGAGGGTAATTTTCCGATGATTGATTGTGATAAACTCTCTTGTAAAATCTCTCTGTAATCTTTTTATTTTTCATTAATAAACTGCTCCAAGTGGCCGCATTGGCCTGGGCCATGGATGTTTCCCTGTAGGGGTTTTACCACATCAAAACATCGATGTGTTGATATTTGATCTGGTTGTATGAGTGGTTACTGAAGGTGTTCATCCTATGTTGGAATACATGTGTTGTCGAACATGGTATAAGAGCCTGTTTGAAGACCCGCTCCTGTTGTAGATCGAGATCGTGAAGCCGAGTTTCCTCATCTCCATTTTCTATAATGTTCGTACATTTCCAGGATGAGAGGACTATTCCATTGTGTCCAGAGCGCTCGTTTCATTTGGGAACATTTTTCTTTTCACTCGAAAAGGTTTTCGTTTTCCCAAGATATGACCATTTTAGTCAGATCCAGAGGTATAAAGCCTGAATACACATTTTTTAAATTTTTGCAGAGTATTGTTTTTGTTTTATTTTGGTTTTATATTATTTGTTTCCGAGTTTCTACTCTTTTAGATCTTCATATTCTCTTTCCCCTTTTCTATGTGCGATCTCAGAAAATCAGAAACCTATAGGAAAATGTGCATCTTTCGGGTAAGTTAACCAAGATATAGCCCTTGTTGTCATCGAGAAGTGAATTTTTTTTCATGTGTGAAAAGAGTTTTTTTTTAGCACACTCTCCAACAAAAACAACCCCAATCCTCTTGCTAAACAATGCAATATTTTTTGCTAGACCATTTGGTTAAAAATTTCCTTATTAAGTAAGAGGTCTTGAGTTCAAGTCTCTCAGCTTTTCTTTTATAAAGTAACTTCATTGTAATAGCGATCCCCACTTCTATTTATAAAAGTGGGTCACTTCATAAAACAAATTACACCACCACATGGTCCTTTGGTTACCGTTTATACCTTTTTTAAAAAGGGCATAACTTTCACATCCGAAGTCTGTTTTTAGTGCCGTTATTTTTTAAAACTACATAATTTTTTGAGATCTTTCCATCCAGATCATCAGTTTCAGTTTTTAAATATATATTATCTACATATTTAATATGGCTTCTTCCAGTAATATTTTTCTTACTAGCACCAAGTACTTCCAATGGAAATCTCATATGGATGATTTATTAAGAAGTAAAGGCTTGTGTCGAATTACCTTGGGAAAGGAAAAAGAACCCACTAATGCTAGTAAGAAAGTCAAATGGGATAATAGAATTAGTGAAGCCCCTGGACTAATCAGAATGTCCATCTCTCCTTATTTAAGGTTCCACCTTAAAGAAATTGATGACCCTGATGAATCTTGGGAAAATATTGAATCTATGTTTGGTAAACTCAATATTATTCGAGCACAACAGTTAGAAAATAAAGAACCGACTTTAAGTCCAAGTGATTTTTCTTTCATTGGAGACTATATATCTAAGTTTAAAACACTCAGAATTTTATATGAAGAATGTGAGTTAAATATGGAGGAAGAGCATTGCATCTATCTTATTATTTCTAAGCTAGGTAGTGCATATTATGTGTTTATATCTACCTTTTTATGCCATGAGAGAGGCTCTAGGGAAAGATTATAAAAAACCCACTCTTGAGTCCTTTTCTACTACTTTGAATAGAGAGGAAGATAAGCTTGTACAACTTGGAGTGATCAACATTGCAGGTACCTCCAACAAATCCTTAGTCGCCCAACAGAAAGATAAACCCAAGAATCCCAAGAAGCAACATCCTCGCTACAACTACAAGCAACATAAGGGTCCCAAACCCACTCAAACAACTTCAACTCCTAATGGTGACAAAGGAGCAAAATATAAAAATAAGAAGACTGACAGACATTGCAACTTTTGCGATAAAGATGGTCGTGATGAGTCCAAATGTTTCAAGAAGATGGCAGCTTTAGAAGCAACAATGAAGAAGCACAACATCAGTATTGATTCTACTTATTTTGCTCCTTCTCATGGACATGCACTTTCTGCTTCTGGTTTCTCTTTCAATACAACTTCTACTTCTTCTTATGATGAGTGGCTTATTTATTCTAGAGCATCTTATCATATGGCTAAGGATAAAGACATATTTTCTCCTCTAAATTAATGTGACACTAAGAAAATATTTGTTGGTGATGATAGATCTCTTAGTGTTATGGGATCTGGAAAAATTCAAGTAGATAATGGTCATTTCAGTGATGTATTATGTGTTCCAAGTCTTTCTTGAAACCTTCTATCAATATATCAAATCACTCATTCAGGTGAAAGTTAAACCGTAGAGTTTTCACCTCACCAAGTTGTAATCAAGGATCTAAAATATCATAAGCATGTTCTTGCATTTGGAATTGTTGATGATATTACCAGGTTGTACAATATTGGCAAATTTGGGTCATCATCTTTTTCATCAATTTATGTTGCTCACATCGATAACTTGAGAAAACTTTGGCATGAATGGTTCAGTCATCTAAAGTATCGTTCATTGCAACAAATATGTAATCAAAAAATGGTGATTTCTCTTTCTCTTGTTTCATGCAAAGATGGTGTGTGTGTTGGTTGTGTTCTTGGAAAACATCATCGAGACAGTTTTGACAAACGTGCCTCTTGGCATGCCTCGGGCCCTTTGCATCTTGTTCACAGTGATTTGTGTGGTCCACTTTCTACTCCTTATTTTTTTGGGTGAAAGTATTTCTTAACTTTCATTGATTACTTTTTCAGACGTACTTAGATTTACTTCTTAAATCTTAAGAGCAGAATTTTTGACAAGTTTTTTGCCTACAAGGCCCTTGTAGAAAAGAAATATGGACATCAAATTCAAAGGTTAAAAATAGATAATGGAGACGAATATGTGAACAATAATTTTACAAGTTACTTCACTACACATGGCATCCAAATGAAACACATTGTTCCATATACACCACGACAAAATGGTGTTACTGAGAGAAAGAACCGCACATTAAAAGAAATGGCTAATTGTATGATCCAATCTAAGGTATTAGGTCTAAATTATTGGGCGAAAGCAATCAACTATGAAAATTACATAGTAAATCACACTCCAACCAAGGCTCTTAAAAATCTAACACCAGAAGAAGCTTGGACTAAAATTAAACAAGATGTAAGTCACTTCCTTGTATTTGGCAATATAGCATGGGCTCACATTCCTGATGAGAAAAGGAAAGCATTGCATCCTAAAAGTGAGAAGTGCATATTTGTTGGTTATTTTGAAGATGTCAAAGCTTATAGACTTCTTCAACCACATTGTAATGAAATTATTATTAGAAGAGATGTTAAATTTGATGAAAACCTCTTTGAATGCGAGCCTAATTGGGAGATTGTGCCTTCTTCGGCCTACGATCCATCTTCAACATTTGTGCCTTCTTTTATTCCTATTCTGGTTTCTTCTTTAGATGATGACAGTGAGGATCAAAATCCACCTCCGCCTGCTCACCTTCCTCCATATGAGTCCCTTGAACCTGAACCATGACCAACTCCACTGCTTCCTAGATGGGTCCATTCAACACGAGAAGTAGTTGGTGATATTATCGGTGATCCTTGAGATCAGTGTCATACACATTCACAGTTCCAGCGAGCCTCTTCTCTTTTGGCTCAAGTTTCAGAGACTCATGATCCAGAGACATTTACAGAAGCTTTAGGTCATCCATATTGGGATACAAAAATGAATGAAGAGTATCATTCTTTAGTGGAAAACGATACTTGGAATCTTGTACCTCTTCCAAAAGGAAGAGACTTGTCAGATGTAAATGGGTTTACAGAACTAAGTATGCATCAGATGGAATTGTTGACATACACAAGGCTCAGTTAGTTGCCAAAGGATTTTCCCAAGTTGAAGGAATTGAGTATAATGAAACCTTTTCCCCTGTAGCCAAAATGAATTCCATCCACCTTATTCTTACCCTTGTTGCGTGACATAAATGGGAGGTCCATCATATGGATGTTAAATCTTCCTTCTTGCATAGAGATTTGAAAGAAGAAATATACATAGAATAACCTCCTAACTATGTCCAAAATGAATCTAGCCTTGTTTGTCACCTTAAGAAATCTCTTTATGGTCTTAAGCAAGCTCCCCAAGATTGGTATTCCAAATTGGACAACTTTCTTATTGACACTGAATTCTCTAGATGCTATTGTGATCCTAATGTCTCTACCAAGAAAGTAGGAATTCATCTCATAATCCTTGTCCTTTATGTTGATGACCTTATCCTTACTGGTAATGATAGACTTAGGTTTTCTTCACTATTTCCTTGACCTTCAAGTTTTGCAAACCAATGAAAGAATTTTTCTTTCCCAGTCTAAGTATGTTTGTGACCTTTTTTGTCGCTTTCACATGGATGATTGTAAACCAATCCCTTCTCCCTTCTAGTATGGAGTCAATATTAATGCCACCTGTACTTCTCCAAAAGTTGATTCCACCCTGTACCGTCAGTCAATTGGTAGCCTCTTATACTTGATTCATGTCAGCCCTGATCTTTCCTTTGTTGTAGGTCTTGTTCCCCAGTATATACAAAGACCCCATCAAATCCATTGGAAAGCAGCTAAAAGGATACTTCGCTATGTCCATGGTACAGTTCATTTCGAGATACATTATAGTTCCGGGGGGACTCCTTTATTGGTTGGTTTCACTGATTCAGATTGGGTTGGCGACCATGATGATCGGAAGTCTACTGCAGGTTATGTTTTCATCCTTCATTAAGGACCTGTCACTTGGGCTTGTAAGAAACAACAGGATATTTCACTTTCTTCAGCAGAAGCAGAGTACTAAGTAGTGGTAAATGCAAGTTAGGAAGCCTTGTGGCTTCGACAGATCCTTTCAGAGTTTGGATTCAAGCAGTAGCATCCGACCAGCCTTTGGTGTGACAATGAGAGTGTCATCAAGCTCGCCAAAGACCCAGTTCAACATCAATGCAAAAAACACAACGAGCTAAACATGCACTTCATCAAAAAGTTGATTCATGATCAAGTTATTGAAGTGCTCTTTTTCCCTACAGAAGTTCAAGTTGCAAACATTTTGACAAAGTCTCTTACAGAAACAAAGTTTTCCAAACTTAGATCTATTTTAGGAGTTTAGGAAGTTGTCACTAAGGGGGGATAGGCTCTAATGCCTCCTTCCTTCTCCTATTGTGTCACTATTGTAAATCCTTCAATCCTATCCCAAGTTGTTCTTAAGGGGGGATGTTATGATATTTAGACACTTGGGGGTTAGTTAATATCTACTTGGTCTAATGTGTCATTAGGTAAAAGCGTGTTTCTTAGTGAGTTTATTTAGTATGCATTTGTATTTAGGAAATACGACGGTCACAATATGTTCCCGACATAAAGTGATCCGACGGTTCATATTTTCCTCGATCTTAATGACCATTGATCCGTTACTTAACACTCGATTGGTCCATGATATCTATTTAAAGAGCATGGACGTTCATTTTCCGATGATCGATTGTGAGAAACTCTCTTGTAAAATATTTGTGTAATCTTTTTATTTTTCATTAATAAACTGCTCCAAGTGGCCGTGTTGGTCATGGTCATGGATGTTTCTCCGTAGGGGTTTTACCATGTCAAAACATCGGTGTGTTGATCTTTGATCTAGTTGTTTGAGTGGTTACCGAAGGTGTTCATCCTCTGTTGAAATACATGTGTTGTCAAAATGGTATTGCTGATGATATTACCAGGTTGTACAAGTTTTAAAACTTTGGGTCATCATCATTTTTGTCAGTTTTTGTTGCTCACAGTGATGACTTGAGCAAACTTTGGCATGAGTGATTTGGTCATCTAAATTATCGTTCATTGCAACAACTATGTAATCAACATATGGTGACTCGTCTTCCTCTTGTTTCATGTAGAGATGGTGTTTGTGCCGATTGTGTTCTTGACAAACATCATCAGGACAATTTTGACAAACGTGCATTTTGGCATGCCTTGGGCCCTTTGTAGCTTGTTCACAGTGATTTTTGTGGTCCACTTTTGATCTGAAAATGAAGAAGACTTGTATTCTTGAAAATATTTGCAAGATTTATTTTATGTGTTAAAATGCAAATGGATCAACTTTGCAACACAACTTTTATATAAATTACTCATTCAAGATGCATATAAACAACATTAATAAACAGTAAACGGAAAACACATAACAGAAAAAATGATAAAGGAGTTCACCCGTCTCTTGGGCTACATCTCCTGGTCCAGCTTCCAATGGATATTTTGTATTATTTTCTCAAAGTGATCAAATATGTGCCTTATAATGCTCAAAATGCCAAATAGATGGCTCCAACGGCTCCAGAACGTCCAAAAACCCCTAGCTGGGATTTTTTGGCACCTCGTTTGGCCAAAAATTGAAAAAGATAGGCTTCCTGGAAGTTCCCCTTCAAACTTGCTGTCTCTGGATCGCCAAAATGCACCCTTGTTGGCTCAACGTAGCTCCCACGTGCATTTATGTGGAAAAACCCAGCATTGGGTGCAACCGCACAAACCATGCAGACTATAGGACAGTTATGGGCGTGCCTAGCCCCTAACCGCCAAGGCTATGGTCACAAAGGTCACCATGTGACCGCGCGCTCACGCGAAAAGGGCCAAGGTTCAAAGGGTGAATGTGAAATGGACAAGTGGCGGTGTGTTATAACTGTTAGCAAAATTTCTTGTAAGGGGGAATAAAACACGAAGGAGTGGGTGAAAAACCCACTTACCCTAAGTTCGGGGCGCAAACTCATCTGTTGTTAAACGTCAAGTAGATTTAGACGGCAGAGATCCGCATGCCCGAATCTACGATGCACATCGGATTCCAAAGCCCCCCTACCTTTCTACCTTTAAGTGGAAGGGGGGGGGGG
>JASDQU010105907.1:63865-98377 GCA_032191745.1 Picea mariana | reverse complement strand
AGGCATGTTTGGAGAACAACAGAACAAGTGACGTAGATCGAACCAAGAAAGAGATCGCACCATATTTTGAGGAGAAGCAACACGCACGACAAGATTTGCAGAAATCTAACGTAAATATGGAGAAACCTAGCCTAGTTAGGGTTAGGATTTTGGGATGTATTGTAAGTGTTTTAACACAATTTTGTAATAAAAATAAGGAGTATGAGGTATATTATAGGAGGATCATCATAATTATTATCCACTTGTTAGTGAGTGAGTGTGACAAGTCTATTTTGGAGAACCTGTTTTGGAGTCTTTGTTAGTCGAAGTCTATTTTGAGAGTTGTAGAGCTCAGATGAGGTCGAAGTAGTTGAGGGTCAGGTCGCTAATGGTGGAGCTTGGTATGATCCTCATATGCCTCACTACTCTTTTCTATTATGCAATGCATGCAGTGCTCTTTTGATGAATCATAAAATAAGAAGAAGATCTTTGTGGGTGTAGCCCCAGGGGGGTGAACCATTGTAAAACCATGTGTGCAATGTGTTTTAATGTGTTACTATGTTTGTAGTTATTATTGAATGGTTAGATAGGTGAATGGATAATTTATTTATAACATGCACTAGATTAAATATGAAAATAAATGAATTAATGAATGGATCTGATGAATAGTATAATAGAATGCATGGTTGATTAGAGATAAGAAGTAAGAAAGAACATCCCCCAATATCTTCCATGATTGCAGACATTTGCATCTTGCAGTACCCTATAAACCATCACGATTGAGACTAAATTGTGAACTCTATGTGTGGCATAGTCTTTTGTTTTACCATAAAGTCTGATGGTGATAAGGGTTTTGTTGGAGAACGAAGGTAGAACCCAAGTTAGCCCATAAGTCCAATAGTTTTCATTTGTGAAAAAACATAAATTTTAAGTGAATTGTTTAATATTATTTGTGTAAAGGGGAAAGATTAGGGTTGTTGATCCCTAGCCTTGTGGCTTACCATAAAATTATGTGGAAAAACTATCTTAGTGATATTTTGTATAAATAGAGATCATAATATCTCATTTTATATCATAACTCTCCCATTGTGAGAAGTATTGGACGGGAATTTTTGCTATCTTTGGCTAGTTTCTCTCTTGTGCACTTGTGTATAGCTATCTCTTCAGTAATTGGTTGATGGTAGTGATACACTAGTGTTGGAAGGATCTTCTTTTATATTGTGGTGATTTGTCTTAGATCTTTTCCTTGAATTGGTAATTATTTTTACAGTGTGCTATCATTTTTTATTCAATCTAGAGTTATTTGCTAGAGCTAGGTGGGAAGTATAAGGGCATACACCCCCACCTTAGTCTCCATCATTTATGCTTACATTTTATTGGTTTAACAAGGATTTTCTAAGAGAAGTATAAGTGCATACACCCTCTTAGCCTAAACCCTAGCTAGGGATACTTGCCTTGGGGAGTAAGCGGATTTACACCCCCAAGGAGGTATTACCTCTAGCTCATTATTTGATTGACTCCATTAACCCAATCATTAAAGGCACTAGTCATTTACTTGTTGCAATGGAGAAATAAATTGTATCCTTGGTAAACATGAAATTTTTAAGTTTTGAAATTGCCTCTTTGGGAAGTTGTTCCTTGAGCCTTTGGCTCTCTTACCTCATTGAGGCGTCCCATTTCAACCATTAATTCTTGTTGTTTTTACAAAACTAACCTACATCCATAAGGTTGCAGAAAATCTAACTCTTTAACCCCTAATAACTCCTAAACTAACCATAGTAGGACTAACCCTCAATTTTTCCATAATTCTCTACTAACCTGTTGATGGGCGAAACAGTCCGTCCGTCAACTGGGAGAGTGGAACCGGTCCGGGGTTGTCTAAATAACCCAAGCCGTTTGGAATGGACCACCCTGACGAGTTTAACGGCTCCGTTGGCCACTTCAAGGTCTTTTAAGAAAACCAAAGAGAAACTAATCTAAACTAACTAAACTAACTAAAACTAAAACTAACTAAAACAATCTAACTAAAATTAAAAAAGGAACTAAACTAACTAACTAAAAACAAACTAACTAATTATTACACTAATCTAATTAAAACAAACTACTAAATAAACTAAACTAGATACAAATTACACTAACTATTCTAACTATTATATACAATCTACTAATTACTATTATAATAACTCAAATCAACTATCTAATTACCAACTGCAATACTACTTATTCACAAATGTACACTATAAACACTCTACAAATTTAATTAAAACCTACAAAACTCGTGTGTTTTCTGCCCTAAGACAGCAAGATATGTTTTTGATTTTTATATTTTATGAAAAAGAAATAAAACTACTGAAATTAAACGATCTAATATGATTGCTGAAATTAAACAACCTAATATAAATCTAATTAAAATTATTTCTAAACTAAACTAATTAATGAAAATAGCAAAGAAAAGACTAGCTGACCTGGAAGCGCTCCTAGTTTATCCTGTGTGTGATAAATCTGAAGCTGGTCAGAGGAAGAAATTCACACCAGTTAATCCCAAAATCTTCTCGTAAACGATCTGTTGTGCTGCTCTTCAAGTTGTTAACAGGACAAAAAAGACATAAAAGATCATAACAATCTTATGATTATAAATTTTCACAATAAGGGAAACCTGTTATGCAAGAAACTTATATTTGATAATTCAATCAATGAAGAAGATAAACATGTCATTCATGAACTGAATTAACAATTGTTATGTCTTTTACACAATTGAAAGAAACTAGATATGAAGTATAGTGATTAAAATTATATCATTTGCACATGATCTAGATAGCTAAAGTAGTCATAAATCATAAACAAATTGATATACAAAACATGAAACAGAAACATTCATATATTGAGAAGCTAAAGCTGTGACAAAACACCAAATTCTGCTTCAACCTATATTATAACTTCATATCCTTGTTCTCCCATGAATGAGGATGAACATTATTACAAAAATCATAAGTTTATATAAGTTTCTCCACAGGGTAAAATATCCCTGTGGATAATGTCAAACAGTTTTACATAATCAGGGAAAAATCCCAAAATCAACTAAACTAAGCAACTGAAATGCAAGTGAAATCCTTGAGATATCTTCCAATTGCTCATAAAATCAATTGCAAGTTCGAATTTACCTGCAATAGAACACAAATATCAAATTAGAAAGATATTTCAGTGACAAAAATCATAAAAAAAATGATCCTACAGACTTAGCTACATAATCACCTGATTCTGTAGCTAGTCTAGAATAGCATATAGAATCAGATAACAATCAAACCAAATCTTTTTAAAACAATCTGATTTAATTCATTTTTTAACAAATGTTGAAATCGAATTACTAATGGCTCAAGCAAATGTATCATAAATCAAACCAAATCGAAAAAGATGCAATCGGGACAGGGTAGGAATACTCTGTTTTTTCAGTTGCCATAAAATCAGGTCGAATCGTAATAGGACTATTTCATAATGAACCAAATCAATGGTGAACCAAATCGTATAAGATATGATGCAATCATAATCCAAACAATCAGAATCGATTGGTTACTGTTGTGCAGTGTGCATAGGATTCACATCGTTTTAATCAAAAGCCAATATGGAAAGGTTGTTACGATTACAGTCAAAATGAAACATGCATAGCAGTATCCACAAACTTTGCCATAGATCACAATCGTTGAGAGTTTACACGTTCAATCAGACAGAATCACACAATGATCATAACCAGCCTTGACTCATTATAGTCATAGCTTTGATATCATTCAATCAAGTGTAAAGATAGGTAAACTATTTTGATTGTATTCAGACGAAATCATACTCAATCGAATTTCGTTATTGATCACCACACAGTCAACAGACAAGAGCGCAACAGAATTCATAATATAAACTGGGTAAGTAATCAAAACGAATATAGCTAAGTTTAATTATAGTAACAAATCACCATGTTGGGCATCATCATTTCCGTCCAACAAATCAAATTTAAATAATATGAAACGAACTGATAATGTGGTCAAACGATGTGAATCGAATAATTATCACTTTGGTTATGCGTTAACAGAATGACATTCGAATTCGTCGAATCAGAAATGGATTATAACATTATAACAGTTATGCTAACCATATCGCATAAATATAACCAATTCAAATCGAACCATTGACTGCGTTCAAAATTGGAATACCAGAGACAACCTATGTTTAGCAAATATTAACAACTGAGATTATCAACAGAGCAATCGATTGGAGCCAAATTGAAACAAATCAAATCTATCTCGAGATCACTCGAATCAAAACCAAATCCAATCAAAACTTAAACAATTATGAAAATTAATTTATCAAATCAAAATTATATACAATAGTGCATGCTTGTGTGACAGAGAAAACCATGGTGTAAACAGAGTTTATAAATAGGTGAGAGTCATACCAGTGAGGTTGATCTAGCTATGCCAATTTTGAATTGACGAATGTTGTTGCCGACTCCACGTTTTTAAACAAAATCGAACCAGTTGTTCGTTGCTTCTTATCAGTGGATGGCATCTTTGCCTCTTGATTAGAAAGCCTTGCAACTTTATCTTCCAGAACATGAATTTTGGACTACAGCATTGGAACATCGAGGTAATACCTTTCTAACCACACGCCACACTACTCACACGGTGGAGCTGCTGGTTGAGATAGAACAGGAGAGGGTTTCGACGAGTCACCAGGGGTTTCACAGGGCATTTTGATGCCAGGATAATTTGGATCATTCTGCAAGCAAGGATCTAGGTTCTTCATGAAATCATATGCGGGTTTATCACACAGACCTTTGGAATAAGGATACTCACTTGCCAGGTAGCGTTCAATCTCTGAGTCAGATTCTTCACTCACCATGATCGGGTCAGGGTTAACAGGAGCTTTCGGTTTGTTTCTTGCCATGCGAGAGATTAACCAGGCATTTTTATTACCTTTAGAATTTGCATTAGGTTTGGTCTTGGGATTTTTAGCCACGGGTTTAGCAATTCCCACATCTGTGGTCACAGATCCGGGTAGATCAACAAGTGGTTCAGGTAGGGGTTTGGGTAACAGAGCATTATAAGGCATAGAGGGGACTGACTTACTCTCTCTCACCATAGGTTTGTCAACCTGTGGTGGGATTTATTCATCAAAATTATTGTGTTTAAGAAAATCTTCCCAACAGTCACGACGTAACCCCAAATGACAAACCACAAGCATTTTAATTAACCCAAAATGAAATAGGCTATTATCAGCGTGGTTCTGTTTATACCTTTTTGACATTTTAAACAAACTCCTGTGCAGGTAGTAAGGCATGTTAAGTTCATAGCCCATGAAAACCATAAGTATCCGGAGATGGTACATGAAAACAAAACCATACCTGCCCTCGCAGGTAATGAACTGCTTAGTTACCATCAGCAAGTCGTGCCAGCGTTGCTTTAACATATTCGTAGGCAAACCCTTGTCATAGAAGTTTACTCTTCATGACTGGAAGAGTAATGTCCACGGGACATCTTCCACTTTTCAATTTTTCGACCATCTTTATCCGACAGCAGGCAGACCGGTAGCTAGACTAAGGAACTGTTCGTTGATTTCCAACTGCACATCCCCAATCTTGGCTCGGCAGCCATCAAAGGTTAACGCGAATTTCCGAGCCACACCAGGGTTATAGCCATCAAACTTTCGAATGAATGGAAKCCATCTGAATTCTTCCAGGTCACTGTAAGAACCATCAAACATCAACAATGCCTGGCAGCCATTGGGTTCAGCCCTCACGACTGGCGCCATGGCTCGAGCTCATGGTAGGGTTTGGATAAACATACAGGAGCAAAATCGTTTTGGCTAATAGCTATGAGAACGATGAAAGGGGGGTGAATCAATATGCACGTGAGAAGGTGGTAGGTTAGTTCACCGCCATGCAAAACATTAATGGCATAGTACCATCCCCGTTCAATCAATCATAACCAAAATTAAAATTATTCGGCCAACCCACGGTTTAAACGGTGAACAATTATATCAATGCCAATGTAAATTTTGAAACCACGATCGTTCAATGTTAAATCAAACCCACAAATTAATCATACGCCAAGTAATAATTCAAACCATAAACTCAAAATCCAAAAGTTTAATCAATGCGCCATTGTAAAACCATCAAACTATTGCCACTCAATATAAAATCCAAGTCATATGTTACCCATGTGCTTGTTGCATAATCAAAGTTTATAAAACGTGATAAGAGATTTCATAAAGTCGATAAGCCAAGAGCTTATAATAGTAAGGATTAAAACAAAATCAACCATAACTCTTATGAAATCAAGTATAACTCATAAATTCTCATGCTCAATACCTTATCAATCAAATAAAAGCCAAGTTGCGTAATGAAAGAAAGAATGTCACAGTTTGAAAAATGTCCTCAGCCATATAATAAACCAAAGATAAGTGCCTTTCAGAATATCAATGAGAAGACCACGACAACTCAGATAACGATAGAGGAGCTTTTCACGCTTTCAGTCGTGAAAACTAAATTGAAACCAATTTGCAATTGTCGCAAGGAAAGAAAATATTGTTTATTTGCAGAATGCAATGATAACTTGACGTTCAAGAGACAATAGGTGTAGGCAGATTTTAGGGCAATTGAAAAAATTGAATTGGCTGCCAACAATGGCGACACACTGGGAGAAGCAGTTATCTCTGTCAAAAGAAACGAATTCAGATCAGGACAGCAAAGAAAAATTCAACTCAGAAACAACCACCATAAAATTGTACAAACATCATCATTTACCATCTTTTCCAGCAATGTTTTGAAAGATGCAAACTAATAACAGTCCTAAGATCAGCAAGTCATGATATTAATGATAAAACCTTCAATACTGTTGGCATGGCCACTGCTGCCAGCAGGCGTCCATAGCCTCGACAGGGTTGCCATTTAACCAACTCGGATGTCCGTATCCTGTCAAGAAGTTCTAGATCATAGTAATGGACTTTTAAAGAGGTTTCTCATGTTTTTTCACAACTTTTCATTTACCCGACATTGCTTCGCTGCCAGCGGGCCTTTTCAGTACCCCAACGAAGTTGTCTTGGCACCATGCTTGCATTTACCCGCTGCCAGCGGACCTGTTCAGTATCCTGGCGGGTTTACAAACACTTCCCACAGCTCTTATTGATATTTTTATTTTGTTTTTCTTTTGTGTATAGCTGAGTGGGGTGACGCTGAAAAATCTTGGCATCATATTTTTTAGACCTCATCAAAATTTTTCAACAGCGTTCTTTATTCAGTTCTAGAAATGTTTACTTCTAAAACAACTTGCTATGACAGGGAGACATCCTTTTGAGTCATTCCTCTATGGAAAAGGGACAGCGTAAAAAGATTAAAGATGATCATGAAAAACTTCACTCAGAGATTGAAATCAGTGACTTCTTTCAAACAACAAAATTTTTGAACATGAATATCAGTTTATAAACACATTACTGATGTTCGTACAATCTTTCCGAAGTTATTTCATTGAAGAAATGTTCTGCGGTCTTTGTCTGAATATCTCAGTACACCAGCATGCAAATGTTTCAAAAACATAATAAAAAAAATGATCAATCCAAATCAAAACCAAAAATGAAAATAAAGACAAAAATAAAAACCAAAAGGAAATATTTACATAATATACAAGGGTAGTAATCATGCGAAGTATCTTTTCAGGGCTTGGCCATTCACCGGATAGGTGTCAAGCTTCCCTTCAAGATTCTGTAAACGAAAGGAACTAGGACCCAACTTTTCAGCAATCAAAAATGGCCCAAGCCATAAATTTTGAAACTCGGTGTGCTCACCCTTTCCTTCGCGGGGTTTGTCCCACTTTAAAACGAGATCGCCTACTTCAAAATTCCTATCAGAAGCAGAACTAGAATCGAACCAGCTTTTAATCAGTTGTTGATGTTGGTCTAACTTACGCTTAGCTTGGGTTCTTACTTCTTCTAACTTCATCAAAGCATTAATACGGATTTCTAAAGGGGGACAATCTTCTTCTTGAACTTTTTGTGATAATTGAAGCGAAGGAAGAAGAATGTGAGGTGGCAGAATGGCTTCTCTGCCATAAACAAGGAAAAAGGGAGAGTTACCTATAGNGGCTTTGGGTGTTACCCTATCAGCCCACAGTGCATTAAGCAGTGCATTGTGCCAGTTCTTGTGATTTTCAGCCACAGTTCTCTTGATAATTTTGATCAAATTCTTGTTTGTCGATTCTGCTAAGCCATTTCCCTGGGGGTAGTAACTAGCAGAATACTTAAGCTTTATTCCTTTCTCCAAAGTGAACTCACTCATATCAAGAGAGGAAAAGTATGAAGCGTTATCAAATGCCAGACAATCAGGGATACCAAAACGAGTGATGATATTCGAATTTAGAAAAGCAATCACCTGACTTGTAGTAACGGTTTTTAGCGTTGCGGCTTCAGACCAACGAGTAAAGTAATCAGTGGCTGTCACAATATACTTGTGTTGTTGTGAGGATGGAGGGTTAATGGGACCAATTATATCAAGACCCCATTGCTGAAAAGGAGAATCGACTATGACGGGTTGCAAGGGGAAGGCTGGTTTTTGCAACCGCCCTGATGCTTTCTGGCAAATAATACATTTATGGCACAAGGCATGGGTGTCTCTAAAAAGCGTTGGCCAGTAATAACCAGCTCTTAAAAATTTATGAGCAGTGGTGTCGTCACCGAAGTGACCACCAGCTTCTCCTGCATGCAACTCAAGCAAGACTTTCTCTGCTTCGTCCTTTTCAAGACAACGCATCATTATGCCATCGAAATTCTGACGAAACAGTATACTGTTAACTGGATGAAAGGAGGCAGAATTTAGTCTCAATGCTCTTCTTTTGGCAGGGTCAAGGTGGTGGGGTGCTGATCCATGCTCAAGACAAAATCTAATATCGTCATACCAAGGACTTACGAGGTTTTGTGCGCAACAAATCAAACTTTGATCACGTTGTTCTAGGTTTGACGTATCATTATCTTCTCTCTGTTCATTTTCTGAATCAACTACCAACTTACACAACCCTTGGCCTCTCATGATCTGTGTTGGGGTGATCTCTAAGTCATACTTCTGCAAGGAGGTGACCCAGTTAGCTCTTTTCTCTCCTAACTCCTTTTGCACTAACAAGTTCCTGACGACAGGGTAGGGAACAATGACCTTCGTCCTCGACTTCAGGAGATAAGACCGGAAATGCTTAACTGCTTTGAAAATAGTGTAGGCTTGCCGATCAACCACTGGGTAGTTAAGTTCAGCACCTTTGAAAGCAGAGCTCATAAAGGCGATGGGTACTTCGTTATTCTCAGAGTTCTTCTGAGTTAGGACCGCGGCATAGGAATGATCGGAGGCAAAAGTATAGAGTGTAAAATCTTGAGAGAAATCAGGGCTCATGAGAGATGGAGCGTCAATTATGGCCTTCTTTATGTCATTGAAAGCTTGGTTTTCTGTGGGTCCCCAGTGATATTGGGTGTCTTTCTTAATCAGATTCTGAAGAGGCCTGACCATTTCGGAGAAACTGGGGACAAATCTTCTCACGAAATTAATCTGGCCTAGGAAAGACTGCATGGATTTCTTGGAGGTAGGTGGGGGAAGTTTAGCGATGACTTGGGTCCTCTCAGGGTCAATAATCATTCCATCACTAGACACAATGAATCCTAGTAATTTACCCTATTCTACTGCAAAGATGGACTTCTTGGGGTTCAAGGAGATGTCGTATTTACGACATCGTAGCAGAACGGCTCGCAAGTGAGCTAGATGATCATCTTTGTTTTTAGAGTAAACGGTCACATCATCTAAGTAAACTACTATGGAGTGATTGATTAAGCCTCTAAAATCAATGTCCATTGCTCTCTGAAAGGTATCACCAGCGTTAATCAATCCAAAGGGAATTTTGCGATAAGCATAAGTGCCCCACGGGGTATGGAAGGTAGTTTTTAGTTGGTCTGGCAGAGACATCAAGACTTGGTTGTATCTAGAGAAACCATCCAGTAAGGATAGCCTCTCGGAACCAGATACTTGCTGCAAGATCTGTTCCATGGGAGGGATAGGATAATTATCTTTGTCAGACGCTTTGTTGAGGTTCCAGAAATCGACACAAAGTCAAATTTCCCCGTTCTTCTTCCGCACTGGGACGAGGTTGGATACCCATTGAGTATGTATAACAGAAAAAATTATTTTAGCACTCAAGAGTTTATTCAATTCTTTTTGTACGGTCGGTTCTAATTTGGGATGCATTTTCCTCAGTTTCTGTTGGAAGGGCAAGGTTTGGGGCTTCATCGGGATGACATGTTGTATAATATTAGGATCGAACGTTTTAAGATAATCGTAAGTCCAAGCAAAGACATCCTTGAATTATTTAAATAATTTGACAAAAGAAGCTGTTTCTTGTTTACTACATCTCAAGCCTAGATTGATACACTGAGGATTTTCACTAGTTCCTAGATTGACTTTCTTATAAGACAATGAGGAACTATTTGTTTTTCAATTGACCGTCTTTTTAAATTTATCTTCGAAATCGTAAAACTTTTCTAGTCTAACAACAGATTTAGGTATGAAATTTACCATGTCCGATAGAGCTTCAGGAGATTTCGGGTTAGGTATTACCGTAAATTCGTGCAAATTGTCGTCATGTGTTTGTTCATCTATCACTGCTCCTTGAAAGGTTTCTTCCATGTGCAGAATGTTAATGATCTGCTAATCATCATCAAATACTCTCCAGTTTGTGATATTGTCTGGAATGGATGGTCGAAACAATAGCTCCACGGAGAATGCGTTTGGGGATAAGCCTTCTGTAGGAAGAAGTTTAGAGGCAACATTAGCTAGTAGATCTGCTTCAGCATTATTTAATCTAGGAATGGAATTTATATTAAAAGAAGAAAATTTGTTCATTAAACTCCATACCTCTGACTGGTAACATTTGAGATGCGGGGAAAGACAGTGTATAGAATCTCTTACCTGCCTAACCACTATCTCAGAGTCGCCGAATACAACCAGATTTTGAATGTTCATGTCCAAGGCTTTTCTGAGACCTTGCAGTAAAGCCTCATATTCTGCAGTATTGTTAGTGCATTCAAATTCTAGTCTACAAGCCAAAAATGTTTTGTTACCTTCCGAATCAATGATGACACAGCCTGCACCAGCTCCTTCTTTAGACTTGGAACCGTCGAAATATAGAGACCAAATTTGGTTTCCATCGGGCTCATGGGACTGTTGCATAGAAGTTGTTGGTTGCACATATGCTATGATCTCGGACTGTTGTTCTAGATTTTTGATAGGTGAAACTTCAGCCATGAAATTTCCGAAGAAGGTGTCCATCCCTTGAACTTCAGGTGAATCAGTCGGAGGTGTGTATGGTTCGTTGGGGTCATTCAAGTCTGTTACCATGAACTTAAGGTAACGTTAACGATTCACTCTGATCTTGTTGGGCTTACCGTTTTCTAGAAGCCATAAGTGGGACCAGTCCATCGTGAAGTAACCATGTAGCTGCTCTGACCAGTCCCTACTTAAAAACATGCCATACACCTCTGGAATATCCACCACAATTATATCAATAACCTGATGAACTTTTGGGTTAGACGACAACCTAATCAATACATTTTTCAATTCGCCTATAACTTTGACATCTGTTCGATCAAGTTGTATGATTTTCAAAGAAGATGGTTCTACTTCGGCGTTGATCTTTTGGCAGACTGGCCAAGGCAACATGTTTGATGATGCTCCCGAGTCAACCATACAATTATGCACATTTCTGTTGAAGATTTTGAAAGTTAAAATAAAGGGAGGAACATTCTTGCGAGTACTTAGAGTAGTTGCTTGTGATTTCTTACTCGCATTTTCTAAGACTACCTTATCTGAATAATTTACATTATTTACATTTTCTACATTATTTACAGGAGTTACAGGAAGACTTCCTTTGTCTTGAGAATCAGGATTATTTTTTGTGGAAGTCTTCTGAGGAACTTTGCTTTGCCCAGCCTTGTTACCATTTGAATTACCATTCTTGCCATTGTCTGAAATATTTTGCAACATCTTTTGTAACAAAAATGGAAATTTCAACAACTCATAAATAGAAATGTTAGCCCTTAATTTTTTTAGATCTTCAACAACATCATAATCTAATCTAGGGCTGACATTACTTTGTTTAATTTCTGCTGATTTAGATGGCTTAGGAGGTAAAGTCATAGTGTTTTCGGTAGGAGGTTTGCTTGTTGTCTTACTCCTAGTGTTGTAAGGGTGAACCGTCTCGAAGTTAGCTTGGAAGATGCTGTCCGAGAAGTGTCCAAAGATGTTTGGAGAAGACTCTTCTTCTTGAGTTGTTTCCTGCTCGACTTCCTCTTGAGGGATCTCAGGAGGTATCAAGTCGTCCTGGGCTCCTAGAATTGATTGGAGAGCATATTTCAAACTTTCTAGGTTCATGCCTTCAGGGTTTGGATTAGGCCAGTTGGTTGGAAAAGGCTTTCGGAAAGGAGGTTTGTAGGGTCCTCTACTCGAAGAGGCTTCTTCTGTCGACCTTTTTAAATCAATAACTTGATTAGATAATTTTTGTACAACTTTGGTTAAATTTTCCAAATCAGAGTTTTCAGGTCGTGTTTTGTTCTGTGTAGGTCTGAGGAGAATTTCAATCTTCTTTTTGGAAGAAGAAACAGTCTCAGTTTCATTGCTAGAAGAGTCCTTAAGACTAAGTATATCTTTTTCAATCTGATTAGCTTCTTCGAAGGCTTCTAACAACGTGGCCTTTTTAGAACGTTTAACCCAAATAGCTATACTTTGATGTAGAGCTTTAGTGTAGTAAGCTATTACCAGACTTTCAGCAGGCATAGAGTCTGCAGGGATTCGATTTTTAAGGGTTATAAATCTTTTATTAAAATCTTTGACCTTTTCTTTTAGGTTCATTTTTAAGCTTGAAAGATCCATTACTAAGACTTCCGGAGGTTTTCCATCTCCGAATTTTTCCAAAAAACAAGACTCATAGTTTTCCCAAGATACTATGGTATGAGGCTGTTGGGAAAAATACCAAGTGGATGCATTACCCTCAAAAGTGTAAGGGAACAACCTACAGACTACATCTTCATGTTCAACATTGCAGATTCTGATGGCTAGCATAAATTTTTTGATATGGTCTTCCGCTATCTGTTTTGAATCGGGATCGAACTTAGGAAGCCATTTATCTGGGTGTTTAGGTAAAGGATGCTGAGGTCAAGGTACAGCTACAGCGTCCTGGTCCAACCAGGGTCTAGCAGGGTTGTTCTGATTTTCCATTGGGGTAGTGGGTGTAGGAGGATGTGAAGGTGGATTGCCTTCGTCAGAAGAGGAATCTCCCCCTAAAGAGGAAGGATATGAGGGAGGAGGTGAAGGAGGCGGTGAAGGAGGTATCCCAGATCCTCCTACAGCAGGATTTGTGTTCAGATATGTGGGATTCACAGTGAGGTCTATATCGCCTAACTGTTCTCTAATATCAGAGAAGTCTAAAGGTTGACCCCATGGATGGTTTGGTTGCCTAAGACGGGATAAGGCACTATGTGTTTTAATAAGAGACTGACGGATAATCTCTTGGGTTCTACCACCTGTAGGATTAGGGGTTGTTGGCTCAACTGTGATCTGTTGATCTTCGGTTGAAGTAGTTGTTGTTTGAGGGGGGATATTATCTTGTGAACGACTTCTAGTCACTATAGGTGTGCGATTAGGTGGTGGAGGAGTCTTGCGACTGCCTCGTGCCATTAATTAAGTTTAGGCCCTCCTTCTAGCTCCATTTGTTGACGGGAAAAACAGTCCATCCGTCAACTGGGAGAGTGGAACCGGTCCGGGGTTGTCTAAATAACCCAAGCCGTTTGGAATGGACCACCCTGACGAGTTTAACGGCTCCATTGGCCGCTCTAAGGTCTTTTAAGAAAACCAAAGAGAAACTAATCTAAACTAACTAAAACTAAAACTAACTAAAACAATCTAACTAAAATTAAAAAGGGAACTAAACTAACTAACTAAAAACAAACAAACTAATTATTACACTAATCTAATTAAAACAAACTACTAAATAAACTAAACTAGATACAAATTACAATAACTATTCTAACTATTATATACAATCTACTAATTACTATTATAATAACTCAAATCAACTATCTAATTACCAGCTGCAATACTACTTATTCACAAATGTACACTATAAACACTCTACAGATTTAATTAAAACCTGCAAAACTCGTGTGTTTTCTGCCCTAAGACAGCAAGATATGTTTTGATTTTTATATTTTATGAAAAAGAAATAAAACTACTGAAATTAAACGATATAATATGATTGCTGAAATTAAACAACCTAATATAAATACAATTAAAATTATTTCTAAACTAAACTAATTAATGAAAACAACAAAGAAAAGACTAGCTGACCTGGAAGCGCTCCTAGTTTATCCTGTGTGTGATAACTCTGAAGCTGGTCGGAGGAAGAAATTCACATCGGTTAATCCCAAAATCTTCTCGTAAATGATCTGCTGTGCTGCTCTTCAAGTTGTTAACAGGACAAACAAGACATAAAAGATCATAACAATCTTATGATTATAAATTTTCACAATAAGGGAAACCTGTTATGCAAGAAACTTATATTTGATAATTCAATCAATGAAGAAGATAAACCTGTCATTCACGAACTGAATTAACAATTGTTATGTCTTTTACACAATTGAAAGAAACCAGATATGAAGTATAGTGATTAAAATTATATCATTTGCACATGATCTAGATAGCTAAAGTAGTCATAAATCATAAACAAATTGATATACAAAACATGAAACAGAAACATTCATATATTGAGAAGCTAAAGCTGTGACAAAACACCAAATTCTGCTTCAGTCTGTATTATAACTTCATATCCTTGTTCTCCCACGATTGAGGATGAACATTATTACAAAAATCATAAGTTTATATAAGTTTCTCCACAGGGTAAAACATCCCTGTGGATAATGTCAAACAGTTTTACATAATCAGGGAAAAATCCCAAAATCAACTAAACTAAGCAACTCAAATGCAAGTGAAATCCTTGAGATATCTTCCAACTGCTCATAAAATCAATTGCAATTTCGAATTTACCTGCAATAGAACACAAATATCAAATTAGAAAGATATTTCAGTGACAAAAATCATAAAAAATTGATCCTACAGACTTAGCTACAGAATCATCTGATTCTGTAGCTAGTCTAGAATAGCATATAGAATCAGATAACAATCAAACCAAATCTTTTTAAAACAATCCAATTTAATTTGTTTTTTAACAAATGTTGAAATCAAATTACTAATGGCTCAAGCAAATGTATCATAAATCAAACCAAATCGAAAAAGATGCAATCGGGACAGGGTAGGAATACTCTGTTTTTTCAGTTGCCATAAAATCAAGTCGAATCGTAACAAGACTATTTCATAACGAACCAAATCAATGGTGAACCAAATCGTATAAGATATGATGCAATCGTAATCCAAACAATCATAATCGATTGGTTACTGCTGTGCAGTGTGCATAGGATTCACATCGTTTTAATCAAAAGCCAATATGGAAAGGTTGTTACGATTACAGTCAAAATGAAACATGCATAACAATATCCACAAACTTTGCCATAGATCACAATCGTTGAGAGTTTACACGTTCAATCAGACAGAATCACACAATGATCGTAACCAGCCTTGACTCATTATAGTCATAGCATTGATATCATTCAATCAAGTGTAAAGATAGGTAAATTGTTTCGATTGTATTCAGACGAAATCATAGTCAATCGAATTTCGTTATTGATCACCACACAGTCAACAGACAAGAGCGCAACAGAATTCATAATATAAACTGGGTAAGTAATCAAAACGAATATAGTTGAGTTTAATTATAAAAACAAATCGCCATGCTGGGCATCATCATTTCCGTCCAACAAATCAAATTTAAATAATATGAAACGAACTGATAACGTGGTCAAATGATGTGAATCGAACAATTAGCACTTTGGTTATGCGTTAACAAAATGACATTCGAATTCGTCGAATCAGAAATGGATTATAACATTATAACAGTTATGCTAACCATATCGCATAAATATAACCAATTCAAATCGAACCATTGACTGCGTTCAAAATTGGAATACCAGAGAACCTATGTTTAGCAAATATTAACAACTGAGATTATCAACAGATCAATCGATTGGAGCCAAATTGAAACAAATCAAATCTATCTCGAGATCACTCGAATCAAAACCAAATCCAATCAAAACTTAAACAATTATGAAAATTAATTTATCAAATCAAAATTATATACAATAGTGCATGCTTGTGTGACAAAGCAAACCATGGTGTAAACAGAGTTTATAAATAGGTGAGAGTCATACCAATGAGGTTGATCTAGCTACGCCAATTTTGAATTGACGAATGTTGTTGCCAACTCCACGTTTTTAAACAAAATCGAACCAGTTGTTCGTTGCTTCTTATCAGTGGATGGCATCTTTGCCTCTTGATTAGAAATCCTTGCAACTTGATCTTCCAGAACATGAATTCTAGACTGCAGCATTGGAACATCGAGGTAATACCTTTCTAACCACACGCCACACTGCTCACACGGTGGAGCTGTTGGTCGAGATAGAACAGGAGAGGGTTTCGTCGAGTCACCAGGTGTTTCATAGGGAATTTTGATGCCAGAATAATTTGGATCATTTTGCAAGCAAGGAGGTAGGTTCTTCACGAAATCATATGCGGGTCTATCACACAGACCTTTGGAATAAGGATACTCACTTGCTAGGCAGTGTTCAATCTCTGAGTCATATTCTTCACTCACCATGATCCGGTCAGGGTTAAAAAGAGCTTTAGGTTTGTTTCTTGCCATGCAAGAGATTAACCGGGCATTTTTCTTACCTTTAGAATTTGCATTAGGTTTGGTCTTGGGATTTTTAGCCACGGGTTTAGCAATTCCCACATTTGTGGTCACAGAACCGGGTAGATCAACAAGTGGTTCAGGTAGGGGTGTGGGTAACACAGCACTATAAGGCACAGGGGGGACTAACTTACTCTCGCTCACCACAGGTTTTTCAACCTGTGGTGGGCTTGATTCATCAAAATTATTGAATTTAATAAAATCTTCCCAACAGTCACGACGTAACCCCAAATGACAAACCACAAGCATTTTAATTAACCCAAAATGAAATAGGTTGTTATCAGCGTGGTTCTTTTTATACATTTTTGACATTTTAAACAAACTCCTGTGCAGGTAGTAAGGCATGTTAAGTTCATAGCCCATGAAAACCATAATTATCTGGAGATGGTACATGAAAACAAACCCATACCTGCCCTCGCAGGTAATGACCTGCTTAGTTACCATCAGCAAGTCATGCCAGCGTTGCTTTAACATATTCGTAGGCAAACCCTTGTCACAGAAGTTCACTCTTCGTGACTGGAAGAGTAATGTCCACGGGACATCTTCCACTTTACAATTTTTCAACCATCTCTATCCAACAACAGGCAAACCGATAGCTAGACTAAGGAAATGTTCGTTGATTTCCAACTACACATCCCCAATCTTGGCTCGGCAGCCATCAAAGGTTAACGCGAATTGTCGAGCCACACCAGGGTTATAGCCATCAAACTTTTGAATGAACAGGAGCCATCCAAATTCTTCCAGGTCGCTGTAAGCACCATCAAACATCAACAATGCCTGGCAGCCATTGGGTTCAGCCCTCACGACTGGCGCCATGGCTCGGGCTCATGGTAGGTTTTGGATAAACATACAGGAGCATAATCATTTTGGCTAACAGCTATGAGAACGATGAAAGGGGGGTGAATCAATATGTGTGTGCAAAGGTGGCAGGTTAGTTCACCGCCATGCAAAACATTAATGGAATAGTACCATCCTCGTTCAATCAATCATAACCAAAATTAAAATTATTCGGCCAACCCACGGTTTAAACGGTGAACAATTATATCAATGCCAATGTAAAGTTTGAAACCACGATCGTTCAATGTTAAATCAAACCCACAAATTAATCATACGCCAAGTAATAATTCAAACCATAAACTCAAAATCCAAAAGTTTAATCAATGTGCCACTGTAAAACCATCAAACTATTGCCACTTAATATAAAATCCAAGTCATATGTTACCCATGTGCTTGTTGAATAATCAAAGTTTATAAAACGTGATAAGAGATTTCATAAAGTCGATAAGCCAATAGCTTATAATAGTAAGGATTAAAACAAAATCAACCATAACTCTTATGAAATCAAGTATAACTCATAAATTCTCATGCTCAATACCTTATCAATCAAATAAAAGCCAAGTTGCGTAATGAAAGCAAGAATGTCACAGTTTGAAAAATGTCCTCAGCCATATAATAAACCAAAGATAAGTGCCTTTCAGAATATCAATGAGCAGACCACGACAACTCAGATAATGATAGAGGATCTTTTCACGCTTTCAGTTGTGAAAACTAAATTGAAACCAATTTGCAATTGTCGCAAGGAAAGAAAATATCGTTTATTTGCATAATGCGACGATAACTTGACGTTCAAGAGACAATAGGTGTAGGCAGCTTTTAGGGCAATTGAAAAAATTGAATTGGCTGCCAACATAACCCTAGCGCACTTGTTGAGCTAGTTAGAAGTAGTTTTCATTGGCTGATTTTTCTTCTATAAAGCTTATTTTTCTACATCCATAAGGCTGATAAATATCTCTGAAGCAATATTTTTTTTCATCCTTTCTTTTGTGCTAAATTATTGCTTTATCATTGTTGGATTAAGCTAGCTTTCACTCGCTTGTCTCTTTCTTATTCAATGATACTTTTAGCACTTATTTTGCATCCTTCAATATCTTTTATGAGCTGATATATATCATTTGATTTTTCTTCAATTAAGGACAGCAAGATTAACTTTCTTGTCCAACTAACATATTGCAAGTATCCTTGGTTTTCATTGTCTCTTGGGAAGGTACTTTACTATCAGCAGGTCACTCAACTCACTTGGAAACCCTTAAGCCTTCCCAAGACTCTTTTCCAAGCTCTTTATACCACTTATAATTGACCTCTAGGGACATCAATTCATACTTATCATTTTCCATATCATTTCTCCCTAGGGTCACTGATATTCCCCCCTTGAGGTGACTACCTCATCTCTAAAGTGACGGGAACACCTATCTAAGGTGACAACAGGTAGGTGCTCTCCTAGTTGTCACCAGTTGGTGTTTGGGTCGGGCTATTCCCAACCTACAACTTGTGTGATAACATTTTGGTTTCATTGCCAGGGAGGATTTTGAATCCTCTTCGGAACCATAATGACACTTTGACAAGCTATCCCGAAGCCTTTATCCCTTAGCTTTCCTGGAAACTTCACCCAAGGGATGTTCCCTTTCCAAATTTCTTGATGATCTCCTATTGAACCTCATCTAGTGACTCCACCTTCCTATAACCCTTCCTCTTCCAATCATTTTTCCCCTAGAAGGTTCAATCCTTCTAAGGTTTAACAAATAAGGCCTCCTCTCAAGTCTCCCATTGTCAAAAACCTCTTTCAGGGTACCCTTCCCCTTGCTCCAGTGGCTTACCCTTGGTAAAATTACTTCTATAAACCCCTTAACATGTCCACTATCCAAGGATACTCCAATACAATGCCAAAAGAGTCTAACAAGTGATTGCAGAAGTTCCCAAGAAACAATGTAGTGATCGTTGACGCTCATCTTTATGTCATGGGATGAGACATGGAAAATGCATCTATAGAACATGAATACATGGACATGAGGTTATTCACTTCATCACCAATTGAAGAATCTCTTGATTGGTTCAAAGGCCTCCCTAACAATCATCTCACTTCCTATAAATATTTTGGAAACTTATTTAAGAGCAAGTGATCAACAAAGACAGACAGTGGGACGCTTGGAGCTCAATTAAATCAGATAAAGAAAAAGGAAAATGAGATAGTGGAGGAATTCAATACCATATTTGACAGGTTGTACAACTAGATTCCAACAGAGTTCTGTCCTATGGCCTCATCAGTTCATCTCCTTTATATGAATGCTTTTGAAGGGAAATTTTGTTTCATTTTGAAATACAAGAATCCCACATCGTTGGCACAAGCCAAGGAGTACAAGGTTGACATTGAAGAGAATCTCCTTGATTCAAGGGTGGAACCTTTTCAGTAACCTTCTGTCAAGGCAGAAGAAAAAACTAAAGTTTCCAATTGTTATAGCACAATCTGTACTTTCCCAAAGCCCAAGGTAAGTGAAACAAGATTAACATAACAAGGGGGTGATCTATCACTATCACCTTAATAGGAAACCCCTTTCTGTTTAGGACTATGTTAATATTACCCCAAGGGAAACGTCCACAGTGACCTAAAGGGTTGATGAAGCTAGAGTAAGGATGCAAAGATACCCCCCTCTCAGTGGTCACTCAAGTCAAAAGGTCTTTATGTCTTAAAATATCAACCAAATGCAATGGATGAAGTGTACATGCCTTGAACAAGTCAACAAAGCAAAATATGGCAGTTTCAAGTACAAAATGATATTAGTACTTCAATAAGATAGTAAACCATTGAAATCTATGCTAGCTGATATAAACTTGCAGCAAAGTGAAAGTTTACAACAAAAATAAGTATTTTCTAACAGCTTCAATAAATATGCCTCAAAATTGCTTGAAAAGACAATGAAAATATCACATTTACTAGACATAATGATAATCAATTGTCACAAGAAAAGTTAGAAGTGTTTAGCTAGCATTAAATGTAGATTTTGCACAAAATTTGTTGCATCAAGATGGTTGTGGCAGTGATTTATAACAGCAACAAGTAAATTAGTTTTCTAGGCTAGGTTAGTGTTAGTTTTAGTTAGTAAAAGATAGAAAGTTTAAGGTTTGAGTGTTGGTTTGATCTCTCAACAAAAGGAGTGTAAGGAATAGTGCCTTTAAAGGGTTATGGAGTCAAAAGTTCAGCAACATTCATTTGGAGTAAGCAACAAAATGATTATGTTTATCCAAGTAAATGATAAATCTTTGAAGAGTAGTGAGTTATGTATTCTTAGGATTCAATCTTAGGGGAGGTGAGCTACTAGAGAATAGGCACTTCTAGGCCCTTGCGGTTTTCCTCCTTATTAAATAATTGAAAGAAATATTTATATGCAACCACAATTAATCAATGCCTCTAAAGTGCTATCGCTTTAGGGATTTAGAGGCTTGACAATATAAACTAATCAGGCAAAGTCTAGCAAATACAAATTGAAGAAGTAGTAACTTAAGTTCTTCACTTCTAGATTTTATCAAGCATGAAATTTCATAATATTTATCATGAGAAAGAAAATATACCATAACCATTCAAAAGTAATGACAAAAAACATATTTACTTACTTCACCAAAAATAATCATGCATCAAAACACTAGATTACCAAATGACTTCACCAAAATTGATCGAAGTTGGAAGTAAAAGACTCCAAGAGAGGTGTGCATCACAATTTCATCCAATAAACCCTAAGTAGGGCGTGAATTTCAGTCCTCTCCTCTTGTGTGAGGAGTTGTTATGTTAAAATGAGAGTACTTTATCTATATTTATACAAAACTTTGACCCTTAGTTAATTTTAGGTCAAAATTAAGGCCGACCTATCCAATTTACATTAAAAATCAAATTTGGCATAAATAAAAATAATTAGCATCTAAAGACACCTCCAACAGTGATGTCATTCCCTTCTAGCATGACGTTGAGGCCCTAAGGTGGAACATTGAGCCTAAAATAAAGGGTTCTTTGCCTCCAAAGGCCCCAAATGAATCTCACACATGCCATTAAGCTCATGAATGCCTCCAAAATGAAAACCCTAGATTTGGATGACGTCAAAGGTCATGATGGTGACATCATGGGCCTTCAAGGGCCAACGTCCATGTGGAAGAGAAAGATCCCCCCTGGTTCTAGGTCTACCAGGGTGCCTCCAAAGGAAACGTCCCTCTTTCTTCCTAGTGCAAATATTCAATGTCTTCTTTCCCATGTTTGGGGTTACAACATCCATTTGTGGACTTTAAGAGCCCATGAAGGTCTGAGCTAATCATTCCCTCATGTGTACATGTTCACCAGGAAAAGTTCTGCAACAAAAATAAGTATGCCCTCTAGGGATTCATAAGTCATAGGGATCATAACATGTAAATCAAATCCAATAATTAAATTACCCAAACATGTGCATCAAACCCCCCTTAACCCAGACAAATACTCAAAGCCATTATGCAATTTGATAAGTTAGGTTTGTATAAGTCCTCAGAGTGTCCTATTGGGATAACCTCCCTTAAGTTTGGGTTGTTTCCCAAGTGGGAGCCAATCCAAGTCATGTAAGTGTATGAGGTGGCATGGGGTAAGTGTTTGCGCATGGGATGTAGTAATAACAGGGAAATGTAAATCTTACCCATGGGTGCCTTTGTAGAGGGCGAGTTGCACCTTGTCATAAATGTAATTTTTTCTTAGCCCATTCATTTCCTTTTAGCTTTAGTTATTTTGATCTTTTTCTTTTTTGCTTCAAGGGAAAATTTGAGGGCCATTGTCCTGGCTTGATGACCTCCTTTCTCTTAGCTATTCCACCAAGAGACACTACCCTAGTTTGGTGACCATACAGGTGGTAGTGTCATATCGGTACATTCCCATGGTCATAATAGCTCGACTCATGATGAGACATCCTATCCACCAACTAGTACCTTGACTATTTATGTATCTTATGGGTTCCCTTTTCTTATTGAGAAGTTTGTTACTTCTTTCTCATGAATCCCTGGATGAAGCATATCAAATGTTTCAACATTTTATTTTATTTCTTTCCATCTACTTTCACCCTCTGGGCCTCTAGCCCCTTCTTCCCACAAGGCAAGTTACAATTGTTCCTAGTGTGGCCATTCCCAATGCTCAAAAAAGGATAAGGGAAATGGGAGGAATAAAGATGGAAAGTGGTACTTATGGAGGAAATGGAAGATGACCTTTCATAGACCCATCTAGTGGCAACCCATCCTAAAGGGAGATCAACTTACTAGGGCACCATGTCCCCCTTTCAGGTATGAACGAGGAAATGAGCATAATTTCCAAGAAAACATCATGAAATGAAGAATAATTCAATGCAAGATATTCAAGTGCTTCAAAAATCAGAGTGACACATACCATGATACCCGGACTCATTACCTCATGGAGAAAGACTTACTTCTACTTCAAGACCAGGCCAGTGGGGATGGATATTGTTGTTGATCATGAATGGATTGCACTGAAGAAAAGAGGGGACCTTTGGGGCCATGCTCAAGTAATTTTCCTCTCGGTACTCCATGTATAGAACATGTGGGCCTCGAGAAGTGATATCCTTAGTTATCCCTTGGGTAGGGGATAACATCTGGCTCCAACTCAGGGACATGTGCTCACCATAGAGTGCATGAGAACCTCAACATATCTGGTATGACATGTTCCTACTAAATATCATAGTAATCCTTAGGGTGGCAATATCACCCCTTGTTCATATATGATATAATAAAATAAAGATCATCTCTAATCTAGCATGTGATCATGAGAATACATATATACATAATGAAACAATACAATATGAAAATGAAACTACAACTATGCTAATATGATATATAAATGGTATATACGATGGATGTAAATGCCCACCTACCTCTACTTACTTGTTGGTTGAATGCTAGGTGTATTCATATAACCAGTGAAACCATCCCAACAATATTTCATGATACCTACCTTTGTGCTTTTTCATAAATCAAAACAATGACAAGTTAAGAAAAAAAATAACACGAGTTGCATCATGCATCATATCATGGGAATTTGTAAAGTCTAGCTCATGAAGGCAGGAGGGAGGGACAAAATCATGCCAAGTTACACTTCTAGGAAAGTGCTCAAACCATCTCAAAAAGGGATCGTGAAAAATCAAAGGCTTAAAAGACTGACCCAAAGAGTCTTTATGGTTGGCTGCCTTGGACGTCATCACATCCTGAGGTCTGGGAAGGGACCAGCAAGAATCTACAGGATGATTGGCAATTTTTTAAGGGAAAGTTGAAAGACTGAGATAACAAACTTCTTTTTAAGGTATTCAACCTACCCTTGAATTCTAAAAGAAGGTGTTGCTCTGGAGAAAAATTAAGACAAGGCACATGTTTCCCAACTGCACCCTTAATGACATAGCAAGGTAAAGTAATCGAAGGAGGCTGGAAAACCTTGTCACAAGTACCATGCTTCAGGAAAGAAATGTCCTCACCCTTACCAAGGTCTGATCACAACGATGGTTGATAATCTTCTTCATGGATTAAATTCAAGTTCTCAAAGGAATACTCATCAAAATCCTCAAGGTATGACCAAAAATCATCAGGAGAACATAGAACTAGGTCATCCTTGGGTGTTTGGAAAATGTCTATAACTATATCATATCCTTGTTGCCAAATGTCAGAATTATTAGTAACCCAATATGATAGTTGTAAAGGAAACTTTTGGAAATGATCCTCAATATCATAAATAGGGTCCCCATCATAGCCAATCACATCCCATTTATGTTTCCCAACATGTATGAACTCATCAATATTATCAATCATGCATTACCTTTATCATAACATGAAGGGTTTAAAACATCCAAGGGCTCCTCTCACACTTCTTCACTTTCCAAATCAAAAAATAAATCATCTTCAAAATAGTGGAAAGGGAAACAATTTACCGTATTCATTTCTTCCTATGCAGGAGTGTCAAAGATTTGGATAACTTCATCAAATGGAAAATTACACATCAGTTCTTCATCCTCATGACTTACCCCTACATCTTCATCTTCATAATATGGAGGGACTAGCTCATTCAAGGGTTCCCTTTCTTCTTCACCTTTTGAATCATAGAATAAGGTATCATCAAAAACCTGAAAAGGAAAGTGACTAACCTCATCCTCTTCTTCTTGTGCAAGAGGAATAAGATTTGGGGTGGATTCACCAGAGGGAGGAGAACACATTAATACTTCATCATCATGTTTAATATCTTCATGATCTCACTCTTTAACCAAATCCTCATTATCCTTACCAGAAGCATAAGTAAATTCTTTTTCTTCCCCATGGGATTGGTAACCTTCATCAATATCTCTCTCCTCAAACTCTTGTTCATCGATGACTTGCTCCAACCCTTTCGAGAATTATTCAACAGAGGTCTCCAGGAAAGGTATCCTCTTAGTAATATATGGGGTATCTTTGGGCTCACCAATATTTACTTCTAGAACAAAGGATTTTTCTTACTTGGATGAGGATATGTTTGCTGCAAATTTTGTGGCCATGTCATAAGATTTTTATCGAGCATGAATTCTAATTTTCCTGATAATTCCCTTATATAGAGGAAAATGAGGAATTGGGGTCCAGGACGATGGGTTCTAGGGAGTTGTAGTGACAGCTTCTGGAACCTAGTATGGAACTGTCTAATGGCCTCATTCTCAGCCTTATTTATGTGCATAAGTCTCTATAGTAACATGCCTAGATCCTCTTTGGAATTCCATATTTTGAGGAAAACTTCCTCTAGTTTATCCATAGATGTAATACTAGCATTATGAAGGCCATCATACCATCTTCTAGCATTGTCACGAAGAGTAGCAGAGAAAAGTTTCATTGATAGGTCTTCACCATCATCATTGATATGGTGGAGTTGAAAGATGACCCAAAATTCACCCATATCATCCTCGGCATTCTTTTCATCACTACCTGTGAATTTAGGGAGCCATTTTTCATACCTTGTAGGCATTCATCGGGGATACCCCGGTATTTTACACATATCTAAGGATTTAAAAATTCTTGGGTCCCATTGAGAATCCATGTTTAGATTAATAATTAGTGGAGTTTCTAGATAATCCGTCTAGGGATTATCAAAGGGAAAAGATGGAATCACCCCCAGTGGAGTCGCCAGGTAAGCTTTGAAAATTGAAAGGATTTGATAAAAAATCTTACCGAAAAAGTGTTGTTTGAGGAAAATTGACTCGATGTTCCCTGACAATGGCACCAAAAGTGTTATCACACAATTTGTACTTTCCCAAATCCCGAGGCAAGTGAAACAATATTAGTGTAACAAGGGGGTGACCTATCATTGTCACGTAAATACGAAACCCCTTTATTTTTAGGAGTATGTTAATATTACCCCTAGAGAGACATCGCTAGTGACCTAGAGGACTAATGAAGCTAGAGAAAGGATGCAAAGATACCCCCCTCTCATTGGTCACTCGATTAAAAATGTCTTTATGTCTTAAAAGATGAAACAAATGCAATGGATGAAGTGTACCTGCCCAGAACAACTCAACAAAGAAAAATATGGTAGTTTCAAGTACAAAATGATATTATCACTTCAATAAGACAGTAAACCATTGAAATTTATGCTAGATGATATAAAATTGAAGCAAAGTGAAAGTTTACAACAATAATAAGTATTTTATAACAGATACAAGAAATATGCCTCAAAACTGCTTGAAAAGACAATGAAAAGATAGCATTTACTAGGCAAAATGTTAATCAATTGTCACAAGCAAAGTTAGAAGTGTTTAGCTAGAATTTAATGTAGATTTTGTAGAAACTTTTTTGCATCAAGATGGTTGTGGCAGTGATTTATAATAGAAGCAAGTAAATTAGTTGTCTAGGCTAGGTTAGTGTTAGTTTTAGTTAGTGAAAGCTAGAAAGTTTAAGGTTTGAGTGTTAGTTTGATGTCTCAACAAAAGGAGTGTAAGGACTAGTGCCTTTAAAGGGTTATGGAGTTAAAAGTTTAGCAACGTTCATTTGGAGTAAGAAACAAAATCATTATGTTTATCCAAGTAAAGGATGAATCTTAGAAGAGTAGTGACTTAAGTCTTCTTAGGATTCAATCTTAGGGGAGGTGAGCTACTAGAGAGTAGTCACTTCTAGGCCCTTGCAGTTTTCCTCCTTCTTAGATGATTGAAAGAAATATTTAGATGCAACCACAATTAATCAAGACCTCTAAAGTGTTAGGACTTTAGGGCTTTAGAGGCTTGACAATATAAACCAATTAGGCAAAGTCTATCAAATACAAAGTGAAGAAGCAGTAACTTAAGTTCTTCACTTCTAGAGTTTATCAAGCATGCAATTTCATAATATTTATCATGAGAAATAAAATATACCATAACCATTCAAAATTTATGACAAAAAATAGATTTACTTACTTCACCAAGAATAATCATGCATGAAAAAACTAGATTACCAAATGAATTCACCAAAATTGATCAAAGTTGGAAGTAGAAGACTCCATGAGAGGTGTGCATCACAATTTCAGCCAATAAGCCCTAAGTAGGGTGCCAATTTCAGTCCTCTCCTCTTGTGCGAGGAGTTGTTATGTTAAAATGAGAGTACTTTATCTCTATTTATACAAAACTTTGACCCTTAATTAATTTTAGGTCAAAATTAAGGCCAACCTATCCAATTTACATTATAATTCAAATTTGACATAAATAAACTTAATTAGCATCTGAAGACACCTCCAAGGGTGACATCATGCCCTTCTAGGGTGACGTTGAGGCCCTAAGGTGGAACATTGAGACTAAAAGGTAGGGCACTTTGTTACCCATGATTTTGGTCATCATGATGATGTATTGATGTTGGTGTATTCAGGTTCTTCATAAGAACTTTCTCCTTAGAAAAGTTATGTTCATCTCTTCCTAGAAGACTCATTTTTGAAGAGAGTTCGTAGGCTACTAGTATCCCAGGGTGCGAGAATGCCTGATTCTCGTAGGATACCTTAAGTTGGGGTGCGAACTTCTCATACTGTGTAACAAATATAGGGTTTGAACCTTCTCTAAAGCATGGAGAAAGATGAATTCTCGATGTTTCTAGAAGGGAATCTTCTAGAAGAATGGGTTGGCATTCGAATGGTTATCTTTGTACTGGATTCCTTGATATTGTGGGATCATTCTTATCTAAGTAACCATCTCATTCTCTCCTATATATTGATGGAATTCTCATGGAAAAGGTTAAGCAAGATTCATTGGAGAATTGGTGGAAGAATTGTGTGAAGGACTTAGCTTGAACAGAAGCTTGGAGACTCTAGCAAGTATATCAAGAGGAATTGATCTTCTTCATACAAGGATTGAGAAAGTGTGTGTGTTGGAGCCAAGAGCCATCAAAAGGAAGCTTGCGACATCAAGGTGATAAGGTTGTAATCTTTACTTTCAATCAATATCATACAGTGGCATGTCCCTTTCCCATAAAGCTATTCTCACTTTATTGTGTAATTCCTTGATCATACACATAAGTTGACAGTTGAATATATTTTTCTATCTTCACTTTGGTTGGTTTGTGTTGTCTTGGTATTGACCTCACGAGAGCACCAGAGTGAAGCAGGAGCAACAGATACCCTAGGAAGTGATACTAAGGTATGTTACTTGTTCCTTCCTACTAGTTAATTCAATGGTCAAAACTTAGGGAAAGAGTCATGTCCTGTCCTGTTTTGTTCTAGATTCAGGTGGATCTAGGGAGATCTGTTAGTGTCTGCACCTACCGATTAGTCTGATAACAAAATTGGTGACTCCACTAAGGAATATAACCCGTTTTCATGTGGTTTTTGGTATTTTTCCTTGGCCATTTTCTCTTGCCTTATCCTTCTCCATTCATATCAATCTCTGAGTCTTCAGGATACCCTGATAGACCCTCTGGGTCTAGAGGCTTCTTCAAATTTTGTGTCATTTTCCAAAAATTTGACTAGTTTCAGACATTCTTGCACTGCACTCCATAGTAGCCTATGAGAATATGTAGAGTTTTCACTCTACCTTTAGGTTCAGTGTGAGTTTATCGCACTCTGCTCAAGGTCCACCTACGAGAATCACTAATTCTTGCACTGTGTAATATTGCCAGCCTGCGAACTCATTTTTTCAAAGTTTTGGATTTGAGTTTTTGCATCGTTAACTGCCCAGATCAGTTTAGGTGCCTCATAAGAGTTTCTTGGACCATTGATTGATGTTCTTCTTGTCTTCGTTTTCGTGCACGAATAGTCTTAGGATTTCCAAGGATTTTCTTGTCACTTCTGTCTTGGCTTTCGTTTCTTGACTTTTCTTGGCAAAGCTATACTCTTTGATTTTGCAATCTGAGTGTGTTTGATTGGTTAAGAACTGGTGATCAGTTGAAAGTTGAGTTTCTTTGTCTTTATCATTTGCCCATTGTTTGAAAGATCATTTTTCCTATGTAATTGAAAAGACTAGATTGGTTTGCTTCTTATTTTTTTTTTCATTGAAAGAGTGGTTTGGGTTTTTATCATTGCTTGTTCATCGGTTATTTATTTTATGTACTCTCACTACCATGGTGTGGGTCCTTTTTGAAAAGTGAACAAACATTTTTCTTTCAAAAACATTTTCGTCTTCGAAATTATTGAAAATCAATTGTTGAAATTATTGAAAAAAGGAACAATAGAGAATTGTTATTGATGCGTGATTTGTTGCATTTGATTTTTAAAGGAAATTGTGTTTTGTAGTTTAAAGTGTGATCCAGAAAACTTCTCTCTCCCTCCTATACATAGGAGTCATTGAATGAAAATCGATATATTTTTCATTCTCATCCATGCATCGTTGGGTCAGAGTCATACAACATCAATTTCATCTCCGTTTCCTTTGAGTAAACAATGGCTCTTAATAACACTACGCAATTGTAAAATTTATATAGTAACTCTTTTCTAGGGCTCTATTACACCAACATTTAGCTAGGCTATCACTTTTGAATAGGAAGAGAGATACACTCTCCAAAGCACAAAACACACATAGCATCTTGTGTTAGGGAGTGTTAAATTCCATTTGAAACATCCTGTCCTGGGAATCCCTTCTCACACAAGGGTCAAGCATGAGGTCGCATTGATATTGGCAGAGTTACTCACCCTGCTTTGTTGATATCAGTGTAGATATTGCACGCATTACAGGGATCACTCGGAGGTATACCCACAATGATGAGTGGAAGCCTTTTGAGTTGATTTCAGGCTCAATACCCTTCCCTTGCATGTGGATCGGACTGTCAACTGTCCCCCCAGGCTTTATTGTTGTTGGTGGTAACCTTAGTGGCCTATATTTCTAGGTTCTTACACAAGGTGACTATGAAGGGGAAAGTCTTCACGGTACCTAGAATTGATGTTGACCAAACTCACTCGGGCTCCTTGGAGGGTATACCCACAATTATGTGTGGGAGCTTGCACCAGGGTGTAAGTCCGTTAAGTAGGTTGTCAGCATAACTTTTCCACCCTAGCCCAACCCCTTCTCATATCATTGTTGCGACGTTGGATTTCATCACCAACTAGTGACTTCGGCATTAGAAGGTCTTGTTTGCTTGGTGTTGCTTCCTAGATTTTGTTTACTAGCACGTGTTGTTTGTTTACCAAAGTTGACCATACAATTTTCTTCATGAAGTTTGTCACTCGTTTACAATAGCTCCTCCACATCATTCACATAGAATGTAGGGTTTATCTCCAGAGCATATGGAAAGTTCTCAACCCTTGCCTACAAGTACACCTGAGGGCTCTCCTCGACAAAGTGAGGTCACAGTCGTCACCATGCCACAAGTGGAACACACTAACTCTCTAGAACATTTTTGAATTACAAATACTCATGAGGACTTTCGACTTCACCCTAATTCTAAGCGACCATTTATGCGACTGAATTCTTCCAGAGAATTAGTTGTTACATCTTTTGGGTCACTAGTTGGACCCTTTCCAGGCATAGAAGGCCAAGATCTGTTGATGTATTCAGGCTCTTCATAAGAACTTTCTCCTGAGAAAATTTATGTTCATCTCTTTCCTTGGTACAACCCTCTCCAGCGACTCCACCTACCAACGGTCCTCTTCATCTCGAACGACCAAGCATCAACACAGTTCTGCGACCCCCCCCCAAAGGGCATCGTTCAGAAATCGGCTTTCAATCCTCATGATCGTGTGGCCCAGAACTACAGCATTGTTGAAGATCTGGCCCAAGCACCTTCTACGATGTCAGCCCTTGAAGTCCTTCAAACATATCCCACACAATGAAAGGCATTGTTGAAAGCTATCGGTGGAATCGATCCGATGGATACGAATTTGATAATCTTTGAATTGGAAGACCACATTCCAAGGTTACCCCCTCAACTTGTGTTCCAGATCCAAGTGATTGTCTCTGACAAAAACATTTTCTGAACCGTTATTGATGAGGGTGCCTCGACATGTGTTATGTCTCTTGCTTGCTGGAAAGCCATTAGCTCTCCTTCTTTGAATGAATCCCAGAACACTCTTAAAGCCTTCAACGGCTCCAGTTTTAATCCCTACAATGTTCTTCCTTCATTTCCCATCACATTAGAAGGCAAAACGGTCCAATTCAAAGTGGAAGTCTTTGACGCTCCTCTTGATTACAATCTTCTGCTTGGCCACAGCTGGATCGATTCCATGCGTGCAGTTGTGTCGACCCTTTTCCATGTGGTACGTTTCCCACATCAAGGTAAGGTCATCACCGTCGACCAACTAGCCTTCTTTAATTTGGATACCCATACTGGCAACGTACCGTTCATCACTAAAACCCCACCGGGTTATGAGAATGTCAGTGTAGGTCTTCTAAAATATTCTTCGTTAATGGGTACTTTCCCCATTCCACCGCCTGATGTTCCACGCTTGTTTGTTGCTTCCATCAACATGATCTCCACCTTGCCTCACGAACTTCCTACATCTCACGACCCCTAGATAGTACCTGACCCTGGAGATCATCTTCGTTATAGTGATGAAATGTCGTGAATTCCGGTTGAATTTGCCTATCAAGCCATTCAATCGACGACACCTTCTTCCCCCTCTCTTGGTGAGTTGTCTCCTGATCCTTTTAGTGTCATTTTTCCCACTGACAAAATGATCATGTCTGTCATGGAAGACACCCCTTGGGATGATGGTCATCATCGTTCCATCCTCTTTCTGGAGCAACATACCCTTGATAACTATCAATGGATCTCAACCCCATCGACCGTTGTTGTCATTTCCACAGTTCCTGAGTCTGCACATGATGTTTTTTCCGAAGGGAACTTAAGCAATATCTCACCCACTATTCCCCTTGACATATCCATAAAACTTGGGATTAATGTCCATATCAGAGCTTCATGTTCTTCCGACTAAGTCATCACCTACACGTCCCTTTTCAAAGAGTTTCATGATATCTTCACATGGAGCTACGAAGAAATTCCGGGTATCGACCCTGAGATTGTGATACATGAGATAAAGACATACCCCGACGCTAAACCCGTCCAGCAATGCCTTCGTCCAGTTCACCCATGTAAAGTGACTACTATCAAGCTCAAAGTCAAGAAACTTCTT
The DNA here is from genome assembly GCA_032191745.1 of Picea mariana. Taxonomy (NCBI): domain Eukaryota; kingdom Viridiplantae; phylum Streptophyta; class Pinopsida; order Pinales; family Pinaceae; genus Picea; species Picea mariana. The sequence goes on along the minus strand of JASDQU010105907.1, from coordinate 66,106 downwards.
AAAGTCGGCTTTATTTATCCAGTGGCTCTCACAGACTAGGTTTCCAATATTGTCCCGATTGACAAGAAACAAGGAACAATTTGTGTATGCGTTGATTATAGGGATATCAAGAAAGCTTGTCCCAAAGACAACTTTCCTACCCCCTTTGTCGATCAGATTGTCGATGATTGCGCCGGAAGTGAAATATTCTCTCTCATGGATGGTTTCTCTGGGTATAATCAAATAAACATTGTTCTCAAGGATCAACATAAGACTGCTTTTATTTGTCCTTGGGGTACTTTTGCCTATTGGAAACTTCCTTTCGGTCTTAAAAATGTTGGCGCAACTTTTCAACATGCTATGTCTTATTCTTTCCATGATATCAAGCACATCATTCAACCATATTTGGACGATTTACCCGCTCACTCAATGCACCGAGTTGATCACCCAAAACACCTCTGAGCCATTTTTGTTTGCTGTCAATTCTACCGTATACGTTTGAATCCTCATAAGTGCATTTTCTGCATGGAATCTGTCTACCTTCTAGGTTTTATCATTTCATGTCAATGGATCCGAGTGGATCCTTTAAAAGTTGAGGTGATCCTTAATCTCCCTCCTCCTTCTACTCTTCGCCAGTTTAATGTTTTCATGGGAAAGCAAACTTTCTTCATCATTTTATCCCAAATTACGCCGAGATAACTCGTGGATTTACGCGACTCATCAAAAAGGGTTTAGAGTTCATATGGGATTCCATCACCAATAATTATTTTGAATCTTTGAAGTTGTCCCTAACATGTGTCGTGCTTCTCTTTCCCCCCGATTACAGTCACGATTATTTCCTCTACCTTGTTGCCTCGGATTACACCATTGGTATGGTTCTCATCCAAGAGGATGATGCTAACGACGAACATGTGATTTACTACTTGAGTCGAAGTCTAACACCTATTGAAATCAAGTATTTACATGTTGAAAAATTGGCCTTGGCTGCCGTTCAAGTCGTCCAACGCTTCTGGCATTATATCCTCTTGCACAAGACTATGGTGATTTCTCATTGCAACCCTATGCAACACATTCTGACACATCAATTGCTAGGGGGAAAATACTCCAAATGGATTGTGATTCTCCAAGAGTTTGACTTGGAATTTGAACGCACCAAGTCCAAGAAGTCCTTAGTTTTTGCTGAGTTGATATGCGACTTTCCCCATTCTGAAATGGAAACAGTAGCAGTGGATTCATTACCTGATAAATCTATTTTCTGTAATGGCTCTAAATTAATTATAACAACCATTAAATTAGAACACCACAGTAAAATTTAATAATTACTACATCTAGCACATTTAAAATCTAATTTTTCATAGTAATAAAATTTAATAACAATTTACTTCAAAATAATTCGTAACTCTAACCTGAACCTGATGTTGTCGCTTGCTTCCTTTGATGTTGCCGCTTGCTTCCTTAGCTTGATTCTTTAGGACACCACCCAAAAACCAACCTCCTTGTCGACTAGTAGCGCCTATCCCTAGGATATCAACGGATATCCTAGCCCTCCGAGCCCAAAACCTCCAGCAGCCCCCCGGTGCACTGTAAATTCCACTCTGTCAATGCTCAAGCTCCCAAAATCCTTTCTCCCCTCTCGTAGAATGAAAAATCGATCCCCCTCTCAACTCCTTTCCCCCCCTTATTCCTCCTCCTTTCACCGACACTCCATCTTGCATTAAATTCCTTATCCCTCCATTTAATTACCTTTATCCATTCTTTAATCCTCTTATCTTCTCGGGATCCTTATGTGATCCCTTGTTGTATACGCAATCCACTTTGTATCATATTCCATTAATTAAATACCTTATCCCTTTTATTTAATGCTCCTTATCTTTTATTTAATGTTTGTTATCCCACTTATATACGTAAGTTTTAATAATTTAGATTATCAACCCTTTTAATTATTTACTCACATAATTAAAGAGTTGATTAATAATTAAATAATCATTGACAATTATGAACAATTAATTAATGATAATCAATTTAGTTAATATTATATAATAAACAACTTTTAGGATTATATTATTAATTAATTATAATTAATAATCAAGGGTCGTTACATACACCCACCCTTCAGGAAACTTCGTCTCGAAGTTAAGGTATCTTATGGTACAAAGAACAAGAACATGGTTCACACATTCATAACAAGTAACCGACATTATTAGTAAGTAAGTCAAGGAAATTTATACATACTAGTGTATATGTACAAGAAATGTATGTGTA
>JASDQU010105907.1:31052-53354 GCA_032191745.1 Picea mariana | reverse complement strand
TTATACTTGTGGAAATTTTGGACACAAGGCAATCAATTGTAGAATCAATGAAAGGAATAACTATGCAAGCTACATGAATGGTGAAAATAGTAGATATGAAAATGTTCATAGAACTTTCAACATAAATTATAATCCATTTGATCCATTAATGGATCACAATATTGTATGTTACAAGTTCAATAATCTCGGTCACAAAGCACGAGATTGCAGAGAGATGAAGAAAGATAATCATATGCCAAATGTCTGCATACCAACTACAGCATGGAAAAGGAAAGAAATTCCACACAACGAAAATTGTCGAATAGCATTAGTCGCTAAAGAATGCAAAGAAGAAGATGAATGGTTCATATATAGTGGGTGCTCATCTCATATGCCTGGAGATCAAAGCAAATTTGTCAGCTTGAAGAAAAAGGGTGGAAATGTTGCATTTGGAGATGACTTATTTACCAAAATTCTTGAAAAAGGAAATGTAAAGCTTGGAAGTGAAAATGTAAGAGCAGGAAAAATCCTATTGGTTGAATATTTGAAGCATAATCTCCTCAGTGTCAACAAAATATGTGATCAAGGATACACTCTTACGTTTGACTCCCAAAAATGTAAAATCAGAGAAAATAACTCAGGAAGATTGGTTGCAACTGCAACAAGAAGACCCAACAACATATAAATCCTAGACATGAAGAAGAGAGAGAAGACAGAAGCCACACAAAAGGATGCCAACGAAGAAAAAGTCCCAAAGACCAAAATAGGGATGAAGTATTATTGAGTGCCACATGTTTAGGGGGAGTAGCCCCAAAGAAGAAGGTTACCTTTTGCCATTAAACTCAGGGGGAGAAGCCATACCCTTTTCCATTGATGTCAAAGAGGGAGAGAAATTGGGATCATGATGATAGGGGGAGCATGAGTGTTGCCATCAATGAAAAAGGGGGAGATTGTTGCAAGATTGGTTGTTATCATTGATGTCAACCCTAGTCATGGGTTTTGGACCGCAATATTGATGAAGGTATTTGGACATGAAGGAAAATTCACATGCAGATACAACACCCATGGATGGATAGTATACATCATGTTGTTTCTGGTGGTATGTGGCATGTCATGTGGATCCTCATGGTTGAGGATAAATTAATTTTTGAAGATGACAAAGTGAATTGAAGAAGGAAGTACATGTAGGCCCTGAAGATAATTAAAGAAAAGAATTACAAAATAAGAAAGTGTCAGGTCGGCCCTAATGTTAAAATGAAGTGAAATAAATGGTATAAATAAACATAATTATACATTCATTTGATACAAGTTTAATTTAATAGGAAATAAGAAGAAAAGAAGGCCGGATTTCAAGGGAGGATGAAGTCTTTTGGTGATGTGTTCTAAGGTATGTTATTTTCAGGTCATCCTACCATTTTTTCTATAATTTTTTTTATAGAATGATTCAGATCGTGAAATCGCTATGGTATTGAGAATACATATCAAGGTACCTCTGGTAAAAAATTCAGCTCTTGATTCACTATAATTATGGAGATACACTCTGTGGAAGATAGGGTTTGTGACCAGTCGTGAAGCTAGTCAATAAACATATGTTCCAGGTAAAATAGTCATAACTTATTCATAGTGAATCCAAATGAAGTGGGACAAATTTCATTGGAAAGAGTACAGACTTTAGTTTCTTTTATGTGAGTTTCAAAATTGGATGTTAATTATTGAGTGCATAGAATTCTGTGCAAGTTCACTCTCCTGAATAGACCAGAATTGAATAAAGTCTATCATTCTTTCTATAACCTCTTTTTGGGGAGGATTCAAGGAGTGAAAATTGGAGGAGTTTTAGAGAATACATTGAGTAATATTATCTACAGGATCAAAGTACTCCAAGAATTGAAGAATTTCAGAATTTGAAGAAGTCTCAGGAAGCATGATCAGGTTCTATGTAATGATTGGTTGATGGTGATGATTTAATGTAAAGTTTTATTATCTCTCATATATTCTTGGGTGGAAGGAAGGGGCAAGGATGGAGAGTTCAAATCTCTCTTGATATTGGAGGATTGTATCTTCCTCTTGGAGTTTTATCCCTCCCTTTACATTTGGAAGCTGTAGCTACCTTTGGAAGTCATTACTTCCCTTGAACAATAACTATTGATTATTTCTCATATATTGTGCATGGTGTATTATGGTGTATTGGTGTAACTCTTATACTTTTGTTCATTGCTTATTGGATATAGTTGAATGTTTTAAGTATAAGTTGAAAAGGGTTTTAAATTGTACTTGATACTGATTCACCCCCCTCTCAGTGTCAACACTAGGGCCATTTTCTTTTAGGGTTTGATGAAAGAGCCTTGCCTTAGAAACACTCTCCCTCTTTAAAATCTCTTGTCTTGATTTTGCTTTTCATTGAGCTAGCTGTTTGCTGGGAAGGAGGAGAGAGAACAAGGCCTTGATTTAGCAACACCGGCGTGAGCCTCTCTCCCCTAGGGTTCCGTCTTTAAGGCCCTACTTTAGCACCACCTTGAAAACTTTCCCTCTTGTCCTTTAAATCTCGTCCCCTTCAACTTGTGCGTCCTTCACCTTTTGACTCCATTAACCCTTAGGCATTGATCTTGAGCCTCCAACGTTGAAGTGAAAGTAATAAAAAAACTCTCAAAACCTTTTCTAAATTGAAACCCTAACTAACTACTAACCCTAAAAGGCTGACGTCACCCTTGGCTATTTCATCTTGACACAACAACTTTCATTTATTAGGCAATTGGATGATGGTTTAATGCATTTATTGAATAAAGGATTGATTAGATACATTGATTTCTACATCATCTTGACAATTATTGGTGAATTGATATTATTTCATTGCTGTATTAACAAACATTGACTTCGTCAATATTTATTGTTATAATTGCTTACATATTGATATTAGATAGTCTTATGAAGAACTAACCTATTAATTATAGCCTGCATATATTGGTTTGTTGGTGCTTTGTTCCAGGCAGGTGTTCTTCTTTTGGCCTACACTTTATTTTTGGTTGTTTATCCAGGACTATCTATTTTTGTGGTGACCTGTGAAGGGGGGACTTTACTTTGACTTTTAAACCTTTTCCTCTTCAAAACTCCAGGTTATTGGGGACGTCTCCCCTGGGCCCAACCTCTTTGAAGAGAAAGAACCTCCCCATCGTGGTGACATTGGGTGGGATAGATTCATGTTATGCCAGTTTGGCCTTCTATCTTATAGCCATTTGACCTAGCTACAAACTGTGCGCTAACATTTTGACACCGTTTTCGGGGAACACTGAGTCAATTCTCCTCAAAACAACAAATATTTTTGATAAGCCTTGCCTCAAGGACCTTTTCTTACAAGCTTACCTGGCGACTCCATTAGGGTTTTTTTCCCCTTTTCTTTGGTAGTTTCAAGAAAAATATCTAGTGACTCCACAAACTAAAAGGAGATTCAATAATCCTCCTTTGTCTTTCCGAAGGAAGCCTCCCTTGAACTCGCCTGTTGTTAAATCACTTTTTGGGAAAATCCTTCCCTTAACAATCATGTCTAGCTCTCAGACTGGTACAATGAACCCAGTCATTAATCAAAGACAATGGTCATATACTCTTTTCAAGATGTTATACATGTCAGCCATACCTGGCTACCCTAGGCAAATGCCACCCAAATATGAGAAGTGGTTGCCCAAATTTACCGGTACTGATGCAATTAGTGCCGAAGAACATATGAGCAAATTTTGGGCATTCATTCAGCTTCACCCCATTAATGATGATGCTGAATATCTAGCCATGAAATTGTTCTCCGCTACTCTTTATGATGCCTCAAGGCATTGGTACCTAAGCCTTCCCGATGGAAGCATCAAGACTATGGATAGATTTGAAGAGGCCTTTCTCAAAAGATGGAGTGTCAAAGAAGACCCTAATATGCTTCTCACAAGACTGAATAACCTTGCAAAGTATGAAAATGATTCTATTTGTGAGTTCCACACTAGATTCGAGACTTTACTACAAAGGATTCCCGCAAGCCATCATCTGAAAGATGACTACCTCATCCATGTTTACACCAGATCTTTCAATGGCCAAATAGGGTATTTTCTTAGAGTCAAAATCCCCCAGTCTATTCAAGAAGCCCAAGAGCTCGCTACTAAAATAGAGGGAAACCTCCTTTCATCAAAGATTGATCCTTTCGCTAACCCAATGGGGAGAATAGACACTAAACCAAAGATAGTTCATAATGTTGAGCCTACTTCAGATCTATGTATCAGTATCGCCAAACTACAAGCTTCTATGGATGATATCATAAATAATCAAGTAGAGATTATGACCAGGATCATCAAATTGGAAATATCCCAGACCCATGCACCCAGGGTCCCGTACAAAGGGAGATTTCAGAAAGGGAGCCAATTTTATAAACCAAGGAATGAGCACGAAGTTCCGAACTCTTTGGCCCCTGCAAACCTTGTTGATGAAAATCTTTAGTGTCTAGAATGCAGCGAAGCACACTGGGAACATGAGTGCCCTTACAATAGTATCCATCAACAAGTCAACAACATTGATTGTTTCATGGATTTTCCTTAGATAAATATCACAGAAGTAGAACATTAGGAGGCCGTGAAAGAAGCAGCCAGATCAACAAGAATGGCGGTGATCAACAACCTGGATCAAGAATCACGAGAAAAGCTAAAAATACAAGAATTTCAGGTATACAGAAGAAGGAATTTGAAACAACCAGCAGTTGATCAAGCAAAGCCCCCACCCTTGGAAATGCTTCTTCCCAAGACATCCAAGGCTACCGAGGTTGACTTGAACTTTGACTTTGAAGGGGCATTATCAAAGATGCATGTAAACATTCCCCTAAGGGAAGCAATCAAGATCCCATCTATCAAAGAATGATTTAACACTCTCTTTTTAGGATTAGATGAGTCTATGGACCCCCTATTATGCTGCAAGATGATCACTTCAGGGTCCAATATGGTGAAAACCCTCCTTTCTTCATGACTTTGACAATGAACGACAAAAATATCAACAATTGCATGTTAGATACAGTTGCTGGTGCCAACATGATGTCACTCAAAGTCATGCGACAAGTGGGCTTGAAGGTCACGCGTCCTTACAAAAACGTATGTGGTTTCAAATCTAAATCCATACCCACACATGGGGTGGTTGAGAATGTTGAAGTTCGCTTGAAGGAGTACCCTGAAAAGATGGTCCACATCGACATTGTGGTGGTTGATGTCCCAAATGTGTGGGGAATGTTGTTATCTAGGAAGTTTGGTGCAATGATAGGTGGCGCCCTTGATATGGACCTCACATTCTTGAAATTGCCTTTGAAAAATGGAACAGTAGGTCATCTACTCAATGTGCCAATAACTGGGGACCATGTGCAAGATATTATTCACCCCATCAATAATGAAAAGGCACAAAGCGAGATGATACAAACTCTTCAAAAGTATTCTCCCAAAGACATTCCCTTTGCAACAGAGGAGGACTTTGATTAGATTGAATGGCCCAAGAGAGAAGAGTACCAATGACTCCTAGATGAATTCAAGGACAAAGGAGTTGGGACGATGAAAATATTAAAGAAATATGAAGATGACGTACAAATTTACCCATTTCAACAAGAGGTTTTTAATGCAGAAGACCACCCTAATCCCTCAGCAAAATACACTAGGGTTGTCCAGGGAATAACCAAATACAAAGTTAGAAAGTAAAAAGAGGGAGACATGGTATGGATGTGGGATACCCAGAAAGGGGAGCCAACTAATGTAAAAGGAAGTACTCAGTCATGGCTCGGACCCTTCAAAGTTTGAATGGAATCAGTTGATGACTCGCATTATCTATCCACTTTGAAGGGAAGAAGGTTCCCATTACCCATCAACGGGCACCTCCTCAAACCCCACCAGGGTGGGGGGACTTGATTTCACAGGTAAGTATAGGTAAGTAGGCATTTTTTTGTGTATTATACCGTTTGCATTTCATGTTATCTTACTTTCACATTTTCATTATTGATTGTNNATATATATATATATATGTATGTATGTTGGGGTGGCATTACCACCCCATTTTTTGTTACTGATGCCCCTATCGAGTTTGAGTAGGTCTGTAGGTTATGCTAGAGATGCTGAGGTTCTCATGCGCTCTACGGTGAGCACATGTCCTCGAGTTGGAGACAGATGTTATCCCTGATTTTTATGGATAACCAGGAGATCATGTCTTGAGGCCCACAGGTCCTAGACATGGAGTATCGAGAGTAGGATTGACCTGAGCATGTCCCTGGAGAGCCCATCCATTTCTTCTTTCATTAGACTTGTCTTTTCAGCAGCAACATCATCCATCACCTTTGGCTTGGTCTTGTATCGGAGGAGGCTCTTGCTCCATGAGGTAATTGGCCTAGGTATCATGGTATGTGTCACTTTTGATCATTAAAACCATTAAATGTATGCATCTGATTCCTTTTATCTCTTACAATTGCTTGGATCTTACATTATCCCACTTGACCATGCTTGGGGAGATTGTCGGGATGCCCTAGCAAGCCTGTACCATAGGTTTTGGTTTTTCACTAGGGGATTTCTGAAGAGCCATCATCTGCTCCCATCATACCACCACTTTTCCATCTTATCTCCCACTCATCTATCCCATTCCCCTTGTCTGGGCATTAGGTTAACTTGTTTGTAGGGTTGCACCTTATCTCGTGGGAAGAAGGGGATAAAGGCCTAGAAGGTAAAAGCAGTTGGTAAACGATAAAATCCTAGAAGTAAAACCTCGAGATGCTTCACCCAGGGATCCTCGAGAAGGCAATAAAAATCCTCTCAGCAAGAAACAAGAGGGACCCAAAAAATAATAAAACAAGACCTAGTCAAGAGAAAAGGGGATCTCATCATGAGCTAGCCTATTATGTTCATGGGTACCTAACACTATGACATTGCCACCATCTAGTTACCATGCCAGGGAAATGACCTTTGGTTGCATGGCCAAGGGAAAGGGGGTCTCATCATGAGGCAACCTTCTCATCTCTGTGAATGTACTTGTAGGTAACACTGTCAACTCTGGTCACCATGCCAAGGCAGTTTCCTCTAGTTATCCCTTGAAGAAAAAAGAAAATAAAGAAAAGAATAAAGGCAAGAAAGGGATTGGAAAAATTTACATCCATGACAGGTACAACTCACCTTCTACAAAGGCACCCATAGGTAACATTATGCATTCCTGGCTTTCACTCTACCCACATGTTTGGACATCCCCTAGCCACATCACCTCACTTACATGGCTTGGATGAAACCTTCTAGAAACTTTCCTTTCCTTGTGGATACTAGCCCAATAGGACATATTGTCCTTTTCTTCAACCTTGTATTGTAGGTTTTTGTAATATCTTTGAGCTATTGACCGATGTATCAGGGTTTTTATGCATATTTTTAATAATATTAATGATGAAATGTGATTGAAATTGCTATGATCCCTGTGACTAATGAGCCCATGGAGGGCATAGTTTCTGACATGCAGGACCATGTCTGACGGACAGGTACCATTTGGACCGGTACACATGGGGATATGATCAGTTCAGACCTCCATGGGGCTAAGGAGCCCACTATATGGTTGCTGAGACCCCATCAAAGGGGCAGGGACAAGACAATGTTTGATCGAGGTTTTGCACTAGAGAAGAAGAGGACGTTCCATCAAGGGAACTTTGGCTGAGATAGGCTTAGGGGGGTTGACCCACTTGCAATGGAACGTTGGCCCCAAATGACCCAGGATGTCACCAAGAGGCTTTTGACGTCATCATGAGCACATGGCATATGGACAGAGTTGTTGGCATGTGTGGCAGCTTGGAAGAGCCCAAGGAGGGCTAACATTTGGCTTCTGGATGCTGCACTGGCCCTAAAAAGGCCTAACGTCTCCCTCAGGAGGGCTTGATGTCTCACTTTTTCTCATTTAGGGTTTTAAATTGAACATTTAATGCAAAACAATATTATTTTGGTATTTTGGCCTTGTCGACCTTTTTATGACCTAAAAGTTAAATTAGGTCATTGATATAGTATATATTGAGGGTTTTGACTCTCATTTTATCATAACACATCACTCACTCCCCTAGTGAGGTCTGATTTTTGTGCCCTATTAGGGTTATTGGATGAACTAAGGAAGGTGGACTTGTTTAAGGAAGAGATGTTTGGCATTCTATGGTGTTTTTCTTGAAGGAAGGTTTACAACTAGGGTTTGCATGGTTATTTTTTTGATGATTTGTAAGTATTTTTTTGCAAAACGTCTTGATTGAATGGTTGTAGTTTAATTTCTTGCATCTATTTATAAATATTGCTGAATCAAAACCCTAGGGAAAAAACAGACAAGTAGGTCATTGTCTCATGTCCCCTGATAGAAAAACCTTTTAGCCATTGAAGAAGAAGAAGAGAGCCTAACCATAGCTACACTCCTTCTTTCTTCTTCCCTTTAGCTAGTCGTACCTTTAAAACTTCAAGAGGAAGAGGACGTCCCAGGCCTAGGTTATCTACACCGAGGGCAATTTTCTTTTAGGGTTTGATGAAAGAGCCTTGCCTTAGCAACACTCTCCCTCTTTAAACTCTCTTGTCTTGATTTTTCTTTTCATTGAGATAGCTTTTTTTCAGGAAGGAGGAGAGAGCATGAAGCCTTGCTTTAGCAACACCGGAGTGAGCCTCTCCCCCCTAGGGTTCCATCTTTAAGGCCTTGCTTTAGCAGCACCTTGAAACCTTTCCCTCTTGTCCTTTAAATCTCGTCCCCTTCAACTTGTGCGTCCTTCACCTTTTGACTCCATTAACCCTTAGGCACTGATCTCGAGCCTCCAACATTGAAGTGAAAGTAATCAAACAACTCTCAAAACCTTTGCTAAATTGAAACCCTAGCTAACTACTAACCCTTAAAGGATAACGCCACCCTTGGCTATTTCATCTTGACACAACAAATTTCATTTATTAGGAAATTGGATGATGGTTTAATGCATTTATTGAATAAAGGATTGATTGGATACATTGATTGCTACATCATATTGACAATTATTGGTGAATTGATATTATTTCATTGTTGTATTAACAAACATTAACTTCATCAATATTTATTGTCATAATTGCTTATATATTGATATCAGATAGTCTTATGAAGTACTAACCCATTAATTATAGCTTGCATATTTTTGTTTGTTGTTGCTTTGTTCTAGGCAGGTGTTCTTCTTTGGGCCTACACTTTATTTTTGGCTGTTTAGCTGGGACTATCTGTTTTGGTGGTGACCTGTGAAGGGGGAACTTTACTTTGACTTTTAAACCTTTGCCTCTTCAAAACTCCATGTTACCGGGGACGTCTCCTCTGGGCATAACCTCCCTAAAGAGAAATAAACTCCCCATCATGGTGACATTGGGTGGGATAGGTTCCTATTAGACCAATTTGGCCTTCTATCTTATAGCCATTTGACCTAGCTACAAACTATGCGATAACAGGCACAATGTCAACCACCAACGTGAAACAAGGAAAAAGGCATAATGTCCAAGCATATGTCATGAAATCTAAAGTAGTCTAAGATACAACATACTAAAATTCCTCAAATATTTAAATGACACTCACCATAATACTTGACTTGGACCTCATGGAGTAAGACCCAATTCCTCTTGGAAGCTAGATGGCATGGTGGATGCCATCTGAAAAATCTATGACATCTATGGTCGTGAGAAGGGTCTCCGTCTATGTAAGTGGACATTGTTGGTCATGTAGTCTCTTGGTACTCCATATATCAAACATGAGGTCCTCGAGACATAATCTCCTTAGTTATCCCACAAAATTGGGATAACATCTGACTCTTACTTGGGGACATGTGCTCATTGTAGAGTGCATGAGAACCATGACATCTCTTGGTTGACATGTTCCTGTCAAAACTTAGACAAAAGCATCAGGGAATCTAGGGTCCTTCTATCACCCTTTATCCATATACATAAAAATAAAAAATGAAAACTAATCTAGAAAATAAATTTTTGGCTTTTTAAAAAAAATTCTCAACTAAGCATGAAATCGATGTGCAAGTAGAGAAAAATTAAATATGAAATGATTCTAAACTAATATGAGCAATCAATATGAAAATGAAAGGAAATAAATATGACCTACCTACTTACCTAGGGCATGGGCCTTGAAGAATTAATGTTACCTAAACATAAGGTTGGAGAAGCGATCCATCCACTTGTAATGGCATCTTTCTCCCGTCTAAGGCTGTCAAATAGTAATTTTCTGTATCAGACTTATTCTTGATTATGTAAGGGCCAAGCCATGAGTTGTCATTTCTCTGGTCATACCTATATTTCCCTTTCTCTTGTCCCACATGACTGCAATACTTCCTTCATTGAAATTGATTCAAGGTGTATTCTCAATGCATGGATATGAAGGAGTCTCTATGCAGACCATCTCTTTGATGATTTTTTCATGTTTTTCACCTTCTTTCCTTAAAATATGGATATACCCTAGCTCCTTCCCATGGTATTTTGAAATTTTATCTTTGTATTCATCTGTCCATGGGATAAACATATCTATGGAGTATTCCTGTATGAAGGGTAGCTCAGACGGATCATACTCAATAATCTGTGGAGGCACATCATAATTGTGTTCATTGACATAATTAGGGCCACTCAGATCTATCACATGTTTATCATTTATTTACGGGCTACGTAATATCTCATAAGTGACATCTCCCATGGGAATGTATGCATGGGTAAGGCTCATGCTAAGAAAAACCCCAAGGGCAGAGGACCGGGTCCTTGACACGAGAATCCCCCAAACATCTAGAACATCGATCACTAATATGTCCATGATGAGGCTGATATGTGGAAAATCAATAAAAAAAACCTCAACGTTTTGACACACCCCAAATACCTTAACCCTCCTAGAATAAATATTGCATACATTTCCATAGGATCAGGTTTTCTTTATACCAGATTGTTCCATCACCTTTAATGGCATGACATTTGCTGAGGCCCCAAAATCAAGCATGCAATTATTTAAGCAGAGGCTATTCATGCCTAATAAAATATAGAAGAGAGGATTCATGTCTCTTGGCCAATATAGATACATTCCTTCTCGGTTGGCACTTGTAATACTTTCAAAATTTCCCTTTTCACAAAAGGGATACTACACATCTCTGTCACTGGGACTGTCATATTTAGTTTTCCAAACATGCTTGCAACATCTATATTCAACTAAATCTCGTCTACAAGAGTTGGATTAGGAAGTAAATCATGTATCAAAGGTGGAGGTGGTGGGGCCACCTTCTCTACTCATGGAAGAGGAGTGTCAGGCTATGATGGAGGGGATGGAGATTTATTTCTTCTAGTGTAGGTCAAATATTACCTACTCCTTAATTCCTTCTTTCGATCATCTATTAAATGACTCAAAGCCCCGAGTCTCCCCTCTCTTTCCCCTCATATTTCGACTTCATTGATCTATTATTGTGTAAATTGTTCTTTTTTGAACAAGTAGATCATATCAATGAAATTCATATCTTCAGAAGAATATTCATCCCGTAAGGGGCATTCATCTTTTCTGGGTGGTTCTTGGCATGGAAGGCACTAATATTCTAGCTCAATCATCCCAAGTGGTTTCAAAGTATCTGAAGCCTTTTCCTCTTGCTGAGGCCTTGGTTTCMAGCCCGTGACATCTCTCTATTGTATGGAAAACTAAGGTCTAGGAATATATTTTTTCCTCTCTACAATGGTCAGACGACCGATAATTTGATTCTTCACCTAGGTAAACTATGTACTCATTTGATGTATCTTCTGAGTCAAGAGGGTTGTTGGATTAGGAGAATTGTTGTTGGTGTTATCCCATACCCTAGGTATAACTAAGGAGATCACATTGCGAGTCCCATAGGTCCTAGACATGGAGTACCGAGAGGCAGATTACTTGAGTATGGCCCTGGATGGCCCCTCTTTTCATCAGTGTAGTCCATTAATCATCAACAACAATATCCATCCCCATCGGCCTGGTCCTAAAGTAACAATAAGTCTTGCTCCATGAGGTAATGAGTCCGGGTATCATGGTACGCATCACTCTGATTTTTGAAGCACTTGAATATGTTGCATTGAATTCTTTTTCATTTCATGACGTTTTCTTGGAAATTATGCTCTTTTCCATGTTCATACCTGGAAGGGTGACATGGTGCACTAGTAAGTTGATCTCCCTTTAGTATGGGTTGCCATTAGATGGGTCTATGAAAGTCCATTGTCCGTTCCCTCCATACATACCACTTTCCATATTTATTTCTCTCATTTATCTTATCCTTGTTTTAGCATTGGGATTAGCCACACTAGGAAGGGTTGTACCTTGCCTTGTGGGAAGAAGGGGATAAATGTCTAGAGGGTAAAAGTAGATGGCAAGAGATAAAAGACAATGTTGAAACCTTTGATATGCTTTTCCCATGGATTCCTAAGAAATTAGTAAAAATATTCTAAAGAAGAAAAGGGAACCCATAAGATACATAAACACTCAAGGTACTAGTTGGTGGATAGGAGGTCTCATCATGACCCAGACTATTATGACCATGGGCATGTACCGGTATGAAACTACCACCTTTCTGGTCACTAAACTAGGGTAGTGGCTCTTGGTGGCATAGAAAAGAGAAATGGGGTCTCATCACGAGCCAATCTTCCCATTTTCATGAATTTTTTGTGGATAACACTGCCACCTTTGGTCATCAATCCAGGACAGTGGCCCTCAACTTTTCCCTTGAAGCATAAAAAAAAAGGATCAAAAGAACTAAAGCTAAAAGGCAATGAATGGGCTAGGAAAAAATTGCATTTATGACAAGGTGTAACTCACCCTCTACAAAAGAAACCACGGGTAAGACTTACATTTCCCTGTTATTACTGCACCCCATGCCACCTCATACACTTACATGACTTGGATTGGCTCCCACCCAGGAAACAACCCAAACATAAGGGAGGTTATCCCAATAGGACACTCTAAGGCCTTCTCCAAACCCAACTTGTCAAATTGCATAATGTCTTTGAGCATTTGTCTGGGTTAATGGGGGTTTGATGCACATGTTTGGGTAATTTAATTATTGGCTGTGATTTACATGTTATGATCTCTGTGACTTATGAATCCTTGGAGGACATACTTGTTGTTGCTGTAGGAATTTTCTGAGAGGACAGATACACATGAGAGAATTATTAGCTCGGACCTTCAAGGGGGATTAAAGCCCACAAATGGATGTTGTAATCCCAGCCAGGAGAAAGAATACAATGAATATTTACACCAGGATGAAAGAAGGATGTTGCCTTTGGAGGCACCCTGGTAGACTTGGACCCAGAGGGATCTTTATCTTCCACATGGATGTTGGCCCTTGAAGGCCTAGGATGTCACCATCATGACTCTAGACGTCATCCAAAGCTATGGTTTTCATTTTGGAGAAATTCACGAGCCTAGTGGAACGTGTGGGATTTATTTGGGGCCTTTCGAGCCCAAGCGTGTTATCGGACTAATCAGTAGGTGTGGACACTAATAGATCTCTCTAGATCCACCTAGATCTAGAACAAAACAGTACAGGACATGACTCTTTCCCTAAGTTTTGACCATTGAATTAACTAGTAGGAAGGAACAAGTAACATACCTTAGTATCACTTCCTAGGGTCTCTGTTGCTCCCGCTTCACTTCAGTGCTCTCATGAGGTCAAGACCAAGACAACACAAACCAACCAAAGTGAAGATAGAAAAATATATTCAACTGTCAACTTATGTGTATGATCAAGGAATTACACAATAAAGTGAGAATAGCTTTACGGGAAAGGGACATGCCACTGTATGATATTGATTGAAAGTAAAGATTACAACCTGATCGCCTTGATGTCACAAGCTTCCTTTCGATGGATCTTGGCTCCAACACACACACTTGCTCAATCCTTGTATGAAGAAGATCAAATCCTCTTGATAGACTTGCTAGAGTCTCCAAGCTTCTGTTTAAGCTTATTCCTTCACACAATTCTTTCACCAATTCTCCAATGAATCTTGCTTAACCTTTTCCATGAGAATTCCATCAATATATAGAAGAGAATGATATGGTTACTTAGATAAGAATGATCCCACAATATCAGGGAATCCAGTACAAAGATAACCATTCGAATACCGACCCATTCTTCTAGAAGATTCCCTTCTAGAAACATCAAGAATTCATCTTTTTCCATGCTTTAGAGAAGGTTCGCACCCTATCTTTGTTACACAGTGTGAGAAGTTCACACCCTAGCTTAAGGCAACCTATGAGAATCAGGCATTCTCACACCCTGGGATACTAGCAGCCTGCAAACTCTCTTAAAAAATGAGTCTTCTGGGAAGAGATAAACATAACTTTTCTTAGGATAAAGTTCTTATGAAGAGCCTGAATACACCAACATCAATACATCATCATGATGACCAAAATCATGGGTAACAGAATGCCCCCCAAAGTATGAGGACGGAACCAGTGACAACCGAGAGAATTTTTAAGCTGCATGTGTGTGTCAAAAACCAGGAGCACACCTAGTCGGAAACGTGAAAAAACCCAAGCATCTGCGGAATATCATATATATCAATTCTGAGGTAGGCATTCCCATACTCAGATCACAGACAGATGAAAATTGTAGACATGGGTCATGGCCACCAATCATACACTGTGGATTCATGCCGTCAAAATATAGCATAGCCACCAGGAATACACTCTGGATCTATGCAAGAAATTTCAAATTAAGACAACATAGCCACGAGACATACACAGTGGATCTATGTGTCACAAATTATACATACTCTATCACAGCCTAGGCAAAGAGATGATATCCAGGGTTTTCAATCTCATCGCCCAAAAGTAGGAATCTAACCATGTGATTACATGTGTCGAAGTCGAACATGGCAGAAACCACTTGATTACTGGTTATTGATGAAACTATTAACAAGTGCGAGGGAAATCACCATTGATGTCAATGACTCCCAAGGTACTCTTTTACAATCCATCGAGTGTGAATGAGTGAGTTGAAGTCAAACAGCCGATGGAATCTTTTGATCAGGGGTCAATGATGTAAACCCACTATTGAAAGTGAGGAAACCTACCATTGAGGCATGCAAGCTCCAAGGTACCAAAGAATTTATAAGTCTTGAGTTCGGATAATGAGCTTAAGTCAATAGAACAAAACCCGTCACAGGAGGGCCTTGATGTATCCCCCATCAATGACACGAAATGAGTAACATATTTTGAAGGTGAAATAGAGTATGATGTAAATTGAACTGGACACAGGGAAGGCCAACATGGAGAGAATGGAAAACTGCAGATGACCGACTCAATAGAGGTTTCAGATGGACTTCACTTGAACATATGAATGACACGACCAATGATTTGGCAACATTGACTCAAAGATGACACAGGGAGTGATCTTGTAGCAAATCGAATGAGAGACAAATGGATTTCCCAAACCGGATTCAAATATAATGAATGGGGGGTGTCATGCTCAAGAGAGACACTTACTGCCAATCGATACGAAGATGATAACATATCCCTTTCCCAAATTTTCCCCCACCATTTCTGGTGAGTACCTCTTTATTTTTACGCAATCTTGAGGAGGATAACATATGCTTGTTGATATAAGCTTATCCTTCAGATAAGTCCTTCAGAGTATGTTTAACGAACCCTAAGAAGGAGTGGTTCGGTCCCATTATGGTTCTATCGATGTTTGTTTAACGAGTCCAAAGATAGAAACCTCGAAGGTTTTTCATGATTATAGAGTTTGGAAAAACACTTAAAAGAGAACTCTCTCAGTTCCTTTTTCATAAAATAGTCTGATGAGACTGAAAAAGAGAAATTATCGCTCACCAGATGCTTTCTTCAGATACTTTATCGAGCATGAAAATATCAAGGTCACTCGGCTATCTTTTCATGTTTAGAGAGTTTGAAAAGAGCTTAAAGAGGACTCTAGGGGGGTTCCTTTTTTGTATAACCTTGTTGAGCCCGAAAAAGTGATAAAAGTATGCTTGATTGCGTTCTCATGTATTTTTCAGCACAAGAACGGACAAAGACCATGCTCGATGTTTTATACAAAAACCATAAAAAACAATCAAAACATGGACGAAAAAAGAAAAATTATGTCTGCATCCCTGTATATGAACATCGAAGTCATTACGATTGCAAAAGTTACACTCAAAAGGACATTAGGGATTAGGGTTTAATAGATAAATAATCATAAAAAACCAAATAACATGGTAAAAGTAAATATAAAGTAGCAAAACTCTTTTTACCATATCATTTTCACTTTTCCACTATTTGAGCTCAAAAACCGCTCTTTTACCCTCGAAGTTCGGCGCCAGATTGCGGGAGTTATGAGCATCCATTCAACGAGATGTTAGTGACAGTGAGGTAGGCTCTTTGTCTTCTACTCTGTCATGGTTTAATTTTGCATTTTCATTGGTTAAACTTCATTTTTTGAGTTGATTTCATGAGCCCTACTTGTTCTCAGCCATTCTTGCAGGTGGGGTACACGAGACCTACGAGAATGGGTGATTCTCGTAGGTGAGCCCACAACAGCCTGCGAGGTTCTCGCACTGTGCCCAAAGGGCACTTGTGAGAATCGCAAAGCACAATTTTTTTTTAAGAATTTACTCAATAAAAAAGAACCAATTCATGAATAGAGTTGCTAATCCTCTTTTTGTGCTTCTTATGTAGGTAATTGGCCATCAAAATGGTTCTCGAATGGCGCAAAAGGGAGCACGAAGAAGACAATGCCATTGCTGGAAATCATCCACCCACTATTGCTACTTTGAGAAACTATGGCCTTCTGAAGTACTTTCGTATCTCGAGCATGAGGGCCCAAGTCAGGTTATTAGAGTATCTTGTGCGTATGTGGGATCCCGATCAACAGGTATTTCATGTGGGGCTCCACACACTATCCTTAGATATTGAGAACATTTACGTCTTGACTGGATTGTCATGGCGGGGGTACCATGCGAGCCTGACTGGTAGCAGAGGTGGTGGGCTGCCCATGAGTGAGTACTGTCGTTTACACTGTGTTCCCGAGGCAGAGAGGAAGAAAGGAAAAGTAGTTATTTGGGGGGGTACGAGATTTGACCCTTCGTACTATATTGTTCACCATAGCTCAGATGGCTAGGAGCTCCACTCCTCACATGGCACTATAGAGTTACTTCTAGTATGCTATTGAGTGTACTAAACCTCAGGTTTTTAACTGGGCAGATGCAGTGCTTCGTAGCATAAAAAGACAGTTGACCAAATGCAGACGAGGCAACTTGAAGCAATTCGGGTACGGATCTTTGTTAGTGTCCTTCTTTCTTGAGAGGGTTCCATTACTAAGACTGTAGGTTGAGTGGAATTTACTAGCTCCCAGGGATCCAAGAATGTTGAGATGGTGTCAGCTCATGGCCCGACATGTAGCTGGACTGATCATCAAGTATGATGATACCTTCTTTGATTGGCTTCAAACACAGATCTTGATGGTTGACGATTATGCTTATGCCGGGTTGGATTTCCGAGGAGATCCAGACTTAGTACTACCAGAGGATGCTCAGTGGGGGGAACTTGGTAAGAAGTACACATTTTTTTTCTTTTTAAATGTTTTTGTTAATTTTATCATATTCAAATGTTTTTTATTTTATATGTTCATCCAAAGGCTAAATACAAAATCATTGTTGATGACGCAGATGTTGGACCTTACCAACCTCCTTGTACTTCTCCCATTCAACGACGAGGAGAGGTGGCGCCAGTGCCACAATGGGAAGCCGAGGACTACCAAGCAGTGGAACAAAACCTAGAGGGTTTAACAACAGATATTCCAGACATGCCTCTTGGAGAGGTTCCACAACGCAATCAACGTCATATAGTAGGAGTGTCATAGTCCATGAGTCGACTTCTCTGTAGAGTTTCTCGGGCAGTCAAGTGTTACCGTGAACGTCATCCATGATGTCACTTTGTAGAAGCTATGAGCTTCAGATTTTGACATTTTGGTCTTCAGACAAAACTTTTTGTAAAAAACTCTTTTGATCATTATATATACAGACGGCTTCTACCGGTTTATCATGTATTGTATGAATTGATGTGATTGATTTATAAATGATCCAAATGTCTGTCTAATACATAGTTAGCTAATGCATCAGTTAATGTATTTAGACATATAGGAATATGTTGATATTCAATGTAATCAAAATAACGTTCCAAGAGGTGAATTCAAAAATACACCCATAATAAAGTAGGACTTCGAATAATAGAGACATTACTCAACTGTAGTACTACAAGCTGGGAATTGAGTTGCACAACCAAATGCCGGATTCTGAGCGAGATAGCATCAACCAATAATTCAATAATGACACTATACTCTGCAATGTTGTTGGTCGCACGATCGAGACACACACCTTGTAAAGAGACAAGTTCGTTTGTAGGGGCGTAAATTGCCCATGCAGCAGAAGCAGGGTTCTGAGTACTACGGCTAGTGCCATCAGCGAAGCTAATATAGGGTAGCGAAGACTCCAATATCTGGAAATCAAACACAATGTCACATAAGGGTAGAGACCAGATAATGAAAAAAGCAAGATATAGTAACACACAAGAAGTATGATACAATAAAAATACAAGTACTCATGTACAAATGATTTTATGCATAGTACTTCTTCAAGTACAACCCATTCCTGGGTTCACTCAAAGGGATACCATCGTAATCTACTAACTCATAAGCTCCTTTTTCCAAAACTCGTCGAACGATATAAGGACCTCGCCACATGGCTTCAAATTTTCCAGCTCCTAGCATATCTTGATCTTGATCATAGAGGAGAACGAGATCTCCTTCGGAGAAAATGCGAGGCTTGACATGTTTTTCGTATTGGGCCTTGACACATTTCTTCTGAGCTTCTATAAGTAGGGTAGCATCACATCGAGTTTTGTCTAATCACATAAGATACAATAGACGTTCTTCCTCAGTAGAAGTGTTTGGTAGGAGTCCAACAACTAGTTTTAAAGAGGGTATCTCGCATTCAATAGGGAGAATGGCTTCCACACCATAGACTAACCGGAAAGGTGTAAGCCCAGTAGCAGACTTGACGGATGTCCGATAAGCCCACAATGCGGAAAACAACATTGTGTGCCAACTTGTTTTATGAATCCCTATCATTCGTCAGAGCATAGTTATGAGAACTTTGTTAATTGCTTCGACCTAGCCGTTGGCTTGTGGATGATAGGGTGTTGAGTTATCATGGTGAAGAACCAACTTTTCAGTAGGTTCAGACATCATGAAGTTTCTGAAGTGGATACCATGATCAGTGAAGATAGCTTGGGGAACACCAAAATGAGCTATGACGTGATTAAAAATGAATAATGCTATGGTCTTTCCAGTGTTGTCAAATGTCGGCATTGCCTCAGCCCATTTCGTAAAGTAATCGACAGCTACAATGATGTAACCATGCCCCCCGGTCGAGTGAGGGTGACATGTCATGAAATCGATGCCCCATTTTGCAAAGGGACCAATGGAGACCACAGGGTGAAGAGGAGCAGGATGTGACCGTATTTTCTGATTATAGGTCTGGCAAGCATGGCATTTTTAAACGGTGATTATGCAGTCGTTAAATAAAGAAGGCCAAAAATACCCTGCTCGTAAGATCTTCTGGGCAGTAGCATACCCAGACATATGACCACCACATGCGCTAGAATGGCAGTCATTTAGAGCTTTCTCGGCTTCGTCGAACATCAGGCAATGTTGAAAAATAGAGTCAATCCCCCAATGATAAAGAGTATCTCTGAGGATAATGTATTGATGAGCTTGATAGCGTATGCGACATCGGTCAGTACTAGACAAAGTTGGCCGGAAAGTCTGGGTTTGGAGATATATAATGATATCACCATACCAAAGATCATTAGTGTTGATAAGGAAAATGTAACGACCCTTGATTATTAATTATAATTAATTAATAATATAATCCTAAAAATTGTTTATTATATAATATTAACTAAATTAATTATCATTAATTAATTGTTCATAATTGTCAATGGTTATTTAATTATTAATCAACTCTTTAATTATGTGAGTAAATAATTAAAAGGGTTGATAATCTAAATTATTAAAACTTACGTATATAAGTGGGATAACAAACATTAAATAAAAGATAAGGAGCATTAAATAAAAGGGATAAGGTATTTAATTAATAGAATATGATAGAAAGTGGATTGCGTATACAACAAGGGATCACATAAGGATCCCGAGAAGATAAGAGGATTAAAGAATGGATAAGGGTAATTAAATGGAGGGATAAGGAATTTAATGCAAGATGGAGTGTCGGTGAAAGGAGGAGGAATAAGGGGGGGAAAGGAGCTGAGAGGGGGATCAATTTTTCATTCTACGAGAGGGGAGAAAGGATTTTGGGAGCTTGAGCATTGACATAGTGTAATTTACAGTGCATCGGGGGGTTGCTGGAGGTTTTGGGCTCAGAGGGCTAGGATATCCGTTGATATCCTAGGGCTAGGCGCTACTAGTCACCAGGGAGGTTCATTTTGGGGTGTTGTCCTAAAGAAGCAAGCTAAGGAAGCAAGCGACAGCATCAAACGAAGCAAGCGGCAGCATCAGGTTTAGGTTAGAGTTACGAATTATTTTGAAGTAAATTGTTATTAAATTTTATTACTATGAAAAAATAGATTTTAAATGTGCTATATGTAGTAATTATTAAATTTTACTGTGGTGTTCTAATTTAATGGTTGTTATAATTAATTTAGAGCCATTACATCTGGTATCAGAGCCCTGGTTCAAATCTGGAACTGAGGGCCTAAATAAGGGGTAGTTTTTATTCTTTTGAGAAACTCCAGCCACGCTTAGCTTAACCTGCACATAAAACACATAAAACATAGAACATTAATAAAAATAAAAATAAAATAAAGAATTGCAAACTATTACAAACTGGAATTACAAACAATTGCAAACAATTTATTTCCATTGTTATAAAAAAAAAATTACGAACAGTTTACATAGTTATACACAGAATTACAAACAGTTTATAGTCAAAACTGTGCAAAAGTATCCACAAAATTTTAATAGTGCTGTATATACATCTTTTATATACCTTTCATATCCCAAAAATAGTAAAGGCGAAAATAAGAGAACCCTACTGTATCGACTTACTCATCTAGATCAGGTGATAGCGAGTCGCCCGGCCCTTACCTTCCTGTTGGTATTATCAACCCTGTATTTTAAGCATTCTTCACAGACAGGGGTACATAAATGGTTAAGCAACGTAGTTATATAGTGTTCCTTCCTCAAAAAGGTTTGCATCTCAATGAATTTGATCCCTCGCAGCACTGGATTGAGCTGGAGTTACAATGGATCTACACTGGTGCGTAAGCACCAGACCTGTTGACAGTGAAAGCTATTATGGATTTGTCCTAAAGAATGTCCAGATTTATAAGTATTGCCAAGTCTATCTCCCTGGTTATGACATGAAACGTCAAATGCTCTGCACAACAGTATTACCAAAAAATGACTGGGACCACTGGTCTCGATCGAATCCATGGAGGGAGAAGAAATGCATCTATAAGATAGAAAAATTAATTCTTCTTTAGAATTAGACTTTCAGCTTATCTGCGTAATCCTGACTTGCAACTTATCAAATGACAGGGTAAAACGTATGTTCCCATATTCACAAATTGACACTTGAAACAACCTTTCAGACAAAATTCAACACCACCCTAACCTGATAAGTTAAACCAATCCTGACTTGCAAGTTAAACCAATGTTTACAGACTTGGCCCATCTAGGGTTTCACTCCACGTTAATTCTAAAACACCATTCAATTCCATCCTGGAGTTTCCGAGGCTGGAAGACACCATCGGAAAATGTATTTATTTTCAAAATCAATTCAATTTCGCAAACAAAGGACCAGAATACCAAGATTTCCGAAAATAGTTCCGGCTAACTAGAATATAGCATATGGGATCTATATTACCAAGGAAGAAAAATAGTGGCAAACGGTAGAGTGCAGTTGCAACTACAAAAAAGAAACAAGTTACAAATATAAGACATCAAACAATTAGTATGAAAACTAAATTGCCCACGACAACAAGTTTGGCATGAAAACCGAATTAACAGACAAGCTTATAAAGGCATTATTAAATAGTGAGAGATAGAGAAGGGAAATATTCGATGGACCTGAAAGCTCAGAGCTCAATCTCAAGCGCCACTTTTTAGGTCGACTGGAGCAAATTCCATTTTGTAGAATCTGTCGACTTGGAAGGAGAGAAATACTCCTGACGTTTTTATTTACCTGAAGCTGTCGACCTTGGCTTTGACTCGGTAGGTTTTGTGGGTGGGCTGCATTAGCATTAGATGGATTCATCCTC
>JASDQU010105906.1:298975-310499 GCA_032191745.1 Picea mariana | reverse complement strand
AGGGGGCCACTTTGGAGTTCATCCATATTTACTTCTTATCAAATATGAAAAAACAATAATGAGTCATATTTACATCAAACACTATTGGGTCCATTACCCAAACCTTTGTGCTATGGGTCTTTCTTCAAGGGTTGACAACAATGACAACCAACCTTAATCAATAGGCTCCACATCACTCGTACCATATGATGGGTTTTGTCATGTAGTGAAACATAACCCTCCAACATGGCACACTCTAGTTGATGTTTTACGAGCACATTCATCCAATCCAAAGATAGGACTTAGAGGAAATTTTGTACCTAATTGGGCACTAGGATCCGGTGGATCTCCACATCCAAAAAAAGCAAGCCTTCTCGATCACCGGTTGTTCAGTCCACGGAACCATACCCAACCAGGAACCTCACCCCACTGGGGACCTCAATCCACCGGACACTCGATCCCTAGGGTCCACCAAGGTACTTGCAAGAAAGTCTCCAAATCATCCAGTAGTTCGCTTCTCCGAGGTAGTGACTCCCTCCTAAGCTCATATAAGAAATCAACGACCAAGATTTCAGGTTCCCTAAATCCAACGACTGGAATCTATCCTTCATCCAAGATCACCTAAGGATTACGAGTCCATTCCTCAGCACACCCCAATTAACATACTGACACTCGTCCACCTTCTATCAGTGACTCAGTGACACTTGGTTTAATCGATTCATCCTAACATCATTGATACATGCCCTAAAATTCCTCCTACTCATTCACTCACAAAGGAAGCAGACCATAACCCTTTTTTTATGCAACCTTGTCCAACCGGGGAAAAAACATAATAGATCAAGTCTTGGGAGCTATAGTGGCCCGAAGTTCTGGCTACTCCTCTTCACATCCATCATAGATAAGGTTGATCCAAGTGATTCCTTCGATATAACAATGACCAATCAGGATCAGGCGGTTGCATTGAAGGACGACTATGTCTCGAGACAAATTCCCAATTCATCAATGAACAGTTGAGATTGATTCTCCACTCTAGTTCAATGAATACCATTTCACTCTGGGTCTAACAGGGGTTTTCACAAGTAAGGATTATCTCTGGATTTACCAGATTCACAACTTTCCTAGTAGCATCCTCCAAGGTTACAACTCTATTCCCATGAGCTCTTAGACTCATTCTCCAACAACAATAATACGACGACCAAGACACCCGAATGAGGATTTTTTATCCTGCAAAATTTTTATTTCAAGGGGCATGGAAATCACAGGGTTATCAACTCGCACTTGTCTTCCTCATACCTTATCACAATTAATTTATTAAACCTTTAAGAGGATATTACAACATTATACAGTTTACAACCATTAATAAACATTCAAGAGACATTTCAAGTAAAATAGTTGTTCATTCGGTATGTTTGCAACCATCCAATTGACTGAGGGGAAATGCTTTTCCCTTCTACAACATGCCACCCCCATGTCGTGACATGATACCACCAGGGGACTCTCTCGATTGACTGCCAGGTCAAGGAATGGATTGAAAAGTCTACTCTCCTTCTCTCCACTGGAAACAACAAAAGTTTCCCCTCTTCCCACTGATCTCAAGGCCTCCATGAGTCTATCAGGCACCTTCCCAACTGGATTTCCCCTGCACAAGGGAGTTGCTTCTCTACTATACAGTCCCTTGGCAACCTCCCCTTACTACTTTTGGTCTTTTTCTAGTAAGCACCAAGTAGTGGACCTCTTTTTCTCCAGTCTAGATTGTTGGGAGATTTAATTGTCCATTAAAACAATTCAATCATTCAGTACATTAATTATCAACCAGGGATAGGCCTTTTACGTCAAGGTTATTGTGCAAGGTATATGTAGGCAAAAATTTCTTATCTAACATTGATTGTCTATTGATATGAAATCTCAAGCAAGAAACACACCCTTAGGAAACAAACTTTAAGGATTAATCACATGTTGCAGACTAAATCACACACTTGTTGGAAATAAAACACACTTGCTTGAATGTAAACACTTTGCACACTTGCTAGAAATAAAACATGCTTGCTTGAATGTAAACACTTTGCACACTTGTTGGGAATGAAATCACATTGTTGAAATTAAACTTATAGTTTCATAAACAAAAACACTCTGAAGAATCAAACCTCCTCTCTTACATGAATAAACAAATCCACTCCTTGCATAAAGAAATCATTCGACTTAAAATGAAACATGCCTTGCTAAAATAGAGTAAATCTATGGATCAACTAATATTCTTAATTCAATGTAAGAGATCTTCTATGAGATAATTGAATAGAATAAACACTCCAGATCTACCTAAAATCTAATCAATTCATTAATGTAAGGTTATCTAGAATTAATCAAACCCACACAACAATCTTGTAACAACAATGATCATGTCAACTGAATCTAATTAACAATAATGCAATGGTTAAGATTGAGTAACAACAACCTCCATTTGTATCAAACTACTCACAATCAATCGTAAGTAACAACAACAACAACAACAACAATCTTTAATGAGTAAAATTCAGTAACAATAATCTATCTGAGATAGTGACTACAAAATAACAAGCACAACACTAATCGACAAATCAAGTGAAGTAACTCTACTTACTAATACAACAAAAATGAACACTACTAAAGAGGAGGGCCCTTCCTCCTTACTAGGGGGATGGAAAATGTTGAGGAACTACAATTTAACTCAATGTCTCATGAATTGAACCTCGAACTACTGAACTTTTATTAATCAAAATCAGGAATTACAAATACAAAGGTCGTTCCTCGTCCACCAGACTAACTAATAAAAAACTAGACTAGTTTTGGGAGCATAGATGCTTTGTTTTTAAAGACTCCCTCTTTACAACTAATCTTAGAAAAATGATAATTACAAACATCCTTGAGAATCTTTCGATCCTCGAGTTGTTCAATAAATTATTAAATTAAGAAAATGTTTGATATCTTTTACAACCAGTTATAACAAAATATAATTAAATACAGGTCATGCAAAAACAGGCTACCTCATGCTTCAGAGTGAAAAAAACAGACTCATAATAATCACAACTATTGTGACTTCATGGAACAATCGATTCATCCAAAGAGAGACGAGCCATCACCGCAACAAGGAGCTGTGTGGGTCAACGACTTTGACGAGTATAAGCATGAGTGACAATGGTCTATGTTAATATCATCGGCCTATTGAGAGTAACAACTTCTTGATTGTTAGAGTATCATCTCCTGTAGTAGCCAACCAACCTGTAGGCATTTCTAAACACTTTGTCAATAAATACCTGAAAACAACTATTATCCTTCTCAAATGCAAGAAAGACTTAATAAATTGAAACAATATATGAACTTAGCATACATGAGCCAAAAGATAAGATATTGGACAATGATGGTTGTGAAAAGGGTATGGATAATGTAATGAAAGTGGGTGGAATAATAAGAAAAGGGTGGAAAAAAGGTGTCATTTGTCTAACACAACATCTGCCCCCGACTAAAGCAACTGCATCTCCTCATGCAATCCACTAATTAGTTAGATTTTGAGTCTGAGTAGGAATGTTGGATGTGAAGGTTGGTGAGGTTGTACACTCCAACAATGTCTTCCTTAATAGAGATGTACCCACTAGAAGTGATTAAATCTATCCATCAATCTTCGTCTTGCATTAACTAATAATGGCGTTGATACTTTCTTAGAGGAAGCCAAATCAAGGGAAATATATATCTAACGCCAAGACATTTACATCCAAAATTATTGATACAATCAATGTATCTGGCTACTCTTGAAAGGGAATGAGTGAAATTTGGGTAACCATAGGGATCCCTTCTCTTCAATTCGTTATCAGAGGCCTTCCATATGAGTCGACTGCCTTCCAAAGCTTCCTGTAACTACATGTTAATTCACCTAGGGAAAATATTCGAGATCAATCGTTGGACATTATTCACAGTAACAGCATGCTCTATTGAGCCAACAAAATTATGGTAAGTTTTGATTACTGTGGTAGTAGGAGTGGGTTCCCCTCTAATCCATAGTGTCTTCTATGCTTGGGTTGTTTCTATGATGTTACGGACTGAATTCCACTTCAATTGATTATTATCAAATGAAGTGAAGGCCCTTAATTGGATATCTCAAACATATGGTGAAAGGTTGAGCCTTCGTTCATCGAACCAGATGACTTCATGCATATATAATTCACACAACGGGTGTTGATCTGCAAGGTTACTTTGGGAAAAGGTTTCCAAGAATTTCATGGTAGTGTCAAACCTGTAGGACCTATCTTCTTTTATGGCCTATAGCTAAAAGAGGATGTATTTTTCTTGAAGGAACAAGGGATAAGCAGGGGAGGGACCGTTGTAATTCAATAACTCATGTGCCATATTGTACATCTTCATTGTTTTTTAATGCAAGGTTTGGACTTGATCCTTGAGCCTGCTCAATTTTTTTCTATCTTCTTTAAGCTCATCCCACCTCTACTTTTGGAATACAAGATCCGTTGCCCACTTTTCCCTGAGATCATGGATGATTCTTTCATGCTCTTTAACGAAGATTACCCCTACTGAAGTGATAAGGCTAAATTTTTCCATTTGTGATTTTCATTTATCATAATATCAACATCGAGACCCATGATTTGAATCTTTTCTTCTTCAAGATGAGATATCCTATTTTCAGGCATTGATGGTTCTTGTGTAACAAAAATGTCTCAGATAGGTTCTTGTGTATCATTCTGAGTAGGATTCTATGTTTCCTTGTCATTGTTTCATTTCTCATCCCCTGGAATTTCAACAAAACTTTTGGTAGCTTGATTAGGCTTAATTATTTATGTGTTGGGAACCATTGGTTCTTGTGTGACAATGGTACCTCCCATATCTAAATCTACCATATCTTAGTCATTCTTAGCAGTTTCAGCGGGTTCCCTATCTTCCTCAATGGGCTATGTTTGAACCTCAACTGAAACAAATATCAGCACCAATATATCATCCTGTGTATATCCTGCTTGGCTAAGGATATCACTACATACTAAACATGTATGTGTTCCATACTCCTTATCTTTTGGTCTCCTAGTCTTGGATTTTGAGGAAAGGGGTGGTTTACTAACAAGTTGAGCAACATGAGAAAGGGTTCCCATTCTGATGTGATTCTCTTTCTCTTGCATATTTCCCCTCCAAACCCCAAGTTGTCCCTTAATCTTAGAATTTTCCCTTTTTAAATGAGAAATTTTCTTAAGGAAACAGTCTTACTCTTACCTGGATGGAGTTGTCGACCTTCGTTCTAACTTTCCCCTTTTTATCAACATTTGGATTTTCAGGTTCCTCAGCATATTCTTGTGGACAAGCAGCAGTGGTTGGGGATTCAGATGGTTGAGTTGTTGTTTCTTCTAAGGAGGACCCGGTCCTTCTTCTCGAAAGATCATCCACAATTCCTTGAAATGGCCTCTTCTTACCTTTTTTTCTAGTGTGGGGGTTCTTCCAAGACAGGACATGGTTTGAATTATTCCCTAAGAGGATTCTTGCCAGTAATATCCACATCGTCATTAGAGGATGATGATAAATAATTATGCACAACAAGGGGTTCATCTCATGTATATTGTTTCTCTGTCTTCTCAACTTCTTCCTCTTCTTCCCCTAGATCTTCCTGTTCTATTTCAGTATCACTTATTGTTTATGTATTGGGTTTCTTTTCTGTGTCTCCTCCTACATCCTCCTTTTCTTCCAGTTCTATCTTAGCGGTTGTATCAACATGGGAGTCTTACAATTTTGTGTCACCCCATTTACCAGATTCTTCATCTCTAGACTCATTGTTTCTACCAATAAATTCTTTCCCTAAGTTAATTTATTATTCCCCCTCACCTTCATCACCTGCAAGATTTTCTATTTCATTACTTTATTCCTCTGACAAACCCTTAGTTTCAGCAGGGGTGACGAATTCAATACAAGTACCATTTTTATCCAGGTGGATACTGGTGCCCACCAGCCTATTCCATTAGCTCAAAGACCAGTTTCTATTTTCACACAGTTTTTCGGGTCCCAAACTTTCAGGGTCGTTTTGAGGCTCTAAATGACGTTTTTTGGGCTCAACAATGCATAACATGTATCCAAGGGAAAAAATTTGGTCAAATGGAATATGTAACCCTGGGTTATATCTTTCCAACACTGTATCGAGTGCCCCAAATAGATATCGTATGCAAAAATTATGCCCTCGAGAAGTTGACATATCAACTACTCCCATCGAGGCCCACAAACCTTTTGGTGTTTCATCTCTTGGGGTCGAGGCTTTGGATGTTTAGGGTTTTCTCATTTATGTTTTATGTTAAAAATTCCTTTGGAGCCTCATTGTACAAAACTTCTTTTGAATGAGCGTAGCTAACACATCCCTTCTCAGAGATAAGTTACCACCACTCTGGCTAGCTTGTGTGTTTTTGCATTTCACAGCCTTTTGTATTTCAGACAGTCATTAATAGAATCTGAGCTTTATTGTATTATTGTATTCCTTGTCATGTCTCTGTGTATTTCTTTTTGATATCTCTTTTATATCTATTCCTTCATATTGTTCCCCAAAATAATTTTAATCAGTGGTATTAGAGCGGTCTGCTCCTTGTTGTTCTTAGTGCATGTCCCTGATGAGGTCAGGGTATAGAGAGTTGGGTCTCGAGATGGTTTCTCTCAAGGAAAACCGCTCTTGCATGCCCAATCAACCTCCCATGGAGAAAGTAAAGAGGGACGACAGGAGAGGTGATCCAAGTGGAACTCAATGGCCACCCACCTATTCCACTGGCTCAAAACATGGGTTTCCACCTTTGAAGTTTTTCTACGATTTTTTGGGTCCTAAACTTATGGGGCCATTTTGAGGCCCTAAACGACGTTTTTTGGGCACGACAACACCTGAAATAGTTTGAAAGCCAATGTTTGGGCCGAACAAAATGTGTACTCCTCAACTAGACCTTTTCAATGAGGTATCGAGCACCCCAGACGGAGATCGTATGAAAAAGTTACGCCCTTGGGAAGTTGACGTACCAACTACCCCCATCGGGGCTTGCAAACCTTTTGGCATTCCATCTTCCATGTTTAAGGTTTTGTATTTTCTTTATGTTAAAAAGGCATCTAGAGCCTCATTGTAAACATCATCATCTTCTTGCGAATGAGTGTAGCCATCACATCTCTTCTCATAGATAAGCTGCCACCATTATGGCGAGTCATTCACTCTGTAATTTTACAGTTTCTGTACATTTTCTCATTAATAAAAATTATGCATTATTGTATCTCTGTGTGTATTCCGATATCTTTTTATATTTCATTGTTATATCTATGCCTTCTTTTCGTTCTCAAAATAATAAGGATCAACATGAGATCCTTTCAAATTGTTGCTCGAGGAAGCCCTTGCGCTACAGAGGAACGATATGAAGGAAAAAATATAACAGGGATATAACAAAGAAATACACAGAGATATGGCAAGGAACACAGTAATACAATAAAGCTCAAATGATATTAATGATTGTCTGAAATACAAAATACTATAAAATGGAAAAACACACAAGCTAGCTAGAATGGTGGTATCTTATCTCTGAGAAGAGATGTGTTGGCTACGCTCATTCGCAAGAAGTTGAGTACAATGAGGATCCATGTAGTGTCCCCAAGGCTGAGCCCCGTTACAGATCATGATATGTGCAATGAATTGTAAATGTGTTCTATAGGCTGGTGAGCCAAGTTTTGTATAAGCTGGAAGGCTTATGAGTTTGTTAGGCCAGGGAGCCTAAGTGATGAAGGCCAGGAGCCTGTTGATGTACTTATATGTATGCGGATCAATTAATAAATATAAACACCGCCAGGTGCAGACCGACCACGATGAATGAGTGATGGGGGACTGAGCGTCCACATAGAGGGCAAGGGATTAGGGGCTGAAAGGTGGGAAAAGGGGGTGAGTGATGAGCCTAGGGGCTAAGCCTAGGGGGCTTAAGCCTGGGGAATAATATTTTAATATTATTTTAAAAAGAGACATGTGCATTTTTGTTTATCCTAAGTTCCTGGCAAAGGGAGGGAATGTGCAAGGGGATGCATGTTGTGGTAGGCATGTAGTTCCCAGGGTGACAAGTGTCAACCCTGGTGCATGCAAATATAAGCGCTGAGCTGAACCGTGGGGGGGATCTTCTCTCCATTCGGACCCAAACCTCTGAGCGTAGAACCGGTATGACCTCTGCCAGATACGCTAGTTCATCTCTGAAAGCCGTAAAGCCTGTGTTGTCCTGAAGAAACCGTGTACACCCTGTCCCGAGCTATGAGTATGTGTCTATTCTAGGCAAACCCGGGAGCACATTTGCTGAACCGGAACCCT
This sequence comes from Picea mariana, assembly GCA_032191745.1. Taxonomy (NCBI): domain Eukaryota; kingdom Viridiplantae; phylum Streptophyta; class Pinopsida; order Pinales; family Pinaceae; genus Picea; species Picea mariana. The sequence continues at coordinate 302,194 of JASDQU010105906.1, read as the reverse complement.
GTGTTGAACTCGAGTGGAAGAATCCTTGGTTGTTGGGGAAAAGTTGAGCTAGCCTGTGTGTGGAGCCTGTTCCGAAATCATGTCCGTGAGATCATCCTGTGACATCTGAACCAGTTCTTGGGAAGCCTATGTCTGTTTTCCCCAGTGTTTGTGTGACCACACAGTATTGGACTGTGTGAGGCTTGTTGTCCTGTGAGAGACTCCTCCAGGTGAGAGAGTGTGCAAAGGAAGGAGAGAGCTCCTGGAAGGAACCCTATAGCTGCCATAGAGCCCGGAGAATTCCGGTCCGGTTTGTTCCTGTAACCCAAGGTAAGGGAGACTAGAAGCCGAAGGACTGTCTAGGTGACAGAGAAGGTGCACTCTCTTGGGGTGGAACAGGCATGTGGGGAATGAGGGTCTGTGGGCAGTGAGCATGGGAGATTCCTGGGAGAGCTTTCTTCCTGGTGATGTGTATGTGTTATCTTCCCTGTAACCTCAGCCTAGCCTAGGATTCCTTGCCTTGGGGTGGAGCTCAGTCCCAACTCGGGGGTGACCCACTGTTGAGCTGATGAACAGTGTGGTCTAAGGATGGGAGGTTCATGGAAGGCCTGCACTTGGTTGGTGAATTCTACAGCTGCTCAAAGATAAGTATCTGAATTATGTTTTTACCACATTTGGCATGACTGTGTTGTTCATGTATCATGTTTTCTGCTATGTAAATGAGTTACTGTGGAATGTTATGGAATGTTTAATTATAGCGGTAACCAGATATGTTTCACTCTGTAATTTAAATGTGCTTAATTGTGTTAAATGCATGCGCTTATAATGTCTGTACAAATTATGTAATCATTCATGTATAGAATGGTAACTGAGAGGTTGAGAAACCTCGGTAGTGAAAGGGTACACTACAATCCAAAGGCCTTTTTAACATAAAATATAAATGAGAAAACCCTAAACATCCAAAACCCTAACCCCGGGATATGAAACGCCAAAAGGTTTTTGGGCCCTGATGGAGGTAGTCAATACGTCAATTTCTCGAGGGCGTAAATTTTGCATAGGATCTCATTCAGGGTGCTTGATACACTGTTGGAAAGGTATAATCGAGGAGTAAATATTTCATTCATCCTAACATATGTCGTTGGTGATATGTTGGGCACTATCGAGCCCAAAAAATGTTGTTTAGGGCCTCAAAACAGCCCCGGAAGTTTGGGACCCGAAAAACTATAAAAAAATTACCAAAATGGAAACTATATTTGAGCTATTGGAATAGGTCGATGGCCACAATTATGCAATAATGACTCTGACTTTGTTGTTTCCTATCAAACATTGAGAGTAGGAAAAAAAATTCTCGACTTTCATCTCCAGAATTGATTGTTCTACCATCTGAGCCATCTCTGTGTTCCTTCAAGCGAGCGTGTCAAGCTGATCTGGGAAGCTCATTATAGCCATGAAGCAGGACATTTTGGTGCAGAAAATATAGTGGTAGTACTGCAAAATCATTTTTATTGGTTGAAGCTTCAACAAGATGTTCGCAAGTACATCAGATCCTACACTACCTGCGCCATTGCCAAGCCTACCATCAAGAAACAAGGGTTATACACCCCTCTACCTACTCTGAATAAGTCTTGGGATTCATCCTCCATGGACTACATGTTCATTCTGCCTTCAACCAAGCATGGGAATGACTGTGTCTTCATGGTCATAGATCGATTCTGTAAGATGGCAATTTTGGCACCCTGCAAGAATATCATCACAGTCGAGGCCACCACCAAGCTCTTCTTCACACATGTTTGGGTTCACTTTGAGCTCCCACAAATTATTATATTTGATCGAGACAGTAGGTTCCTAAGTACTTTTTGGTCCCGCCTATGGTCGATGATGGACACCAAGCTAACCAAATCGATTTCCTTCCACCTAGAGACTGATGGACAAATAGAGGTAGTCAATGTGATGATTGTTCATATCACGAGGATGTGTAATTCCAAACATTCATGCACATGGGATGAAATCCTTCCTTATTTTCAACATAGCTACAATAGATCCCTCTACAACTCTATTGGCCACAACTCTTTTCATGTGTGCTTGGGGTTCCAACCATTGGCCCCCATTGACGTAGCTTTACCCATTGTAACCACACAGGAAGAGTCCTCCCATGCTCAGACCAAGCCAAATTTTTTGAGCGCATCCAACACATCCAACAACAATTTCATGACATTGTGCGGAAATCCAATGCCAAGTATAAGCAGCACCACGATCAGCATCGGGTACCACACAAATTTCAAGTGGGAAATAAGGTTTGGTTGCATTTGCAAAAGAGAGCCTCACAGGACCCCATTGGAAGTTGTGCCTACTTTGATGTGGGCCTTATACCATCACCAAGGTTGTGGGTGAGAATTATTTTGAATTAATTATTCCTCCTTTCCTTGGCTTGCACCCGGTATTTAATGTAGAACTACTCTGACCATATTTTTCACCTCTCCTGGAGACTTTAGATGCAGCCAAACAGTTGGCCCCTACATAAATCAATCCTTCATGCATCGAACATGAGACATTTGATTGGATCATGGAAAATAAGACAAAGGACACCCACCAACAAACTATCAAACTCCATCGGGTCATCAAAGCAGGGCATTTTCTTCATCAGGCCAGGTGGCTCACCAGGAGTCTAATTTAGCAGAAGTTTCCCCATTTGATGCAAGCACTTGAAGCAATGGATACCATTGCTTCCTAAGGGGGGAGGACTGATCCAGGTGGATATTAGTGGCCACCCACCTCTTCCATTGGCTAAAATATGAGTTTGCATTTTGGCAATTTTTTTACAGTTTTTTGGGTCCCAAACTTATGGGGTCGTTTAGAGGCCCTAAACGACGTTTTTTGGGCTCAGAGCGCCTATCATGTGTGTTGATACTGAGAGGGGGGTGAATCAGTATCAAGTACAATTTAAAAACCTTTTCAACTTATACTTAAACCATTCAATTATATCCAATGAGCAATGAACAATATTATAAGAGTTACACCAATACACCACTATACACCATGCACAATATATAAGAAATAATCAATAGTTATTGTTCAAGGGAAGTAATGACTTCCAAAGGTAGCTACAGCTTCCAAATATAAAGGGAGGGATAAACCTCCAAGAGGAAGATACAATCCTCCAATATCAAGAGAGGGTTGACCTCTCCATCCTTGCCCCTTCCTTCCACCCAAGAATATATGAGAGATAATAAAACTTTACAT